>JAQBSW010002898.1:50000-72500 GCA_029291075.1 Eudiplozoon nipponicum
AAGAAGAAGAAGAAGAAGAAGAAGAAGAAGATAAAGAAGAAGAAGAAGGAGAAGAAGATGAAGAAGAAGAAAAAAAAGAATAAGGAGAAGAAGAAAAAGAAGAGGAAGCAAAATATAATTATGGCAAAGAAGAATATTTATAATAATAATATTAATAATAATAATAATAATAATAATATAAACAAAAATACAAAATTATGCTCTGCAACCAAGGCCAAATTGCTCACTATTTCATTATTTATTTGAATGCAAAGAAATAAATATTGGGGTTTCGTTCAAGTGTTTGTGACGAAATGAACCAGATAAATGTTAATGCTAAAAGCATAATATTATAATATATTGTTAAACAGACTGCCAAAATGTGCCGCATGCGGATCTCTGTTTTTGAATGACAGTTTTAACTAAAAACAATAAAGGTAACTGAGGGAAATTATTCATTTCGTTCAGGTTATGCGGACAGAAATTGGGTGACAGTAAAGATCAAATTAAACAATTTTTACCAAACTCACGTACAAAGCAAGCATACTTAATAGTATTATATTACTGTTTAGCATTTTTATTCATCAAGTTAGGCTTAGCACTAAAAACGAAAGAATACTTTTTATTGACCGCTCTTAGTCAAAACTACAGTGATGAAATTTGAAATGTTGTTTTATAAAAGGTTAAAATGTTATGTAAATATATTCAGTTCAACTTTAAATAATAAAAGTAGTTTTTTGACGTACTACAACGGAAAATCTCGTTGCGACTGGCGGTAGTTTTATTAGGTTTTTCGATGACTGCTGAAATACAATGGGATTGGTGTTTACCTCAAGCTCGCAAACTTGATTTAAATAATTGTTACCACCACCTGCGCAATCAATTATTATTTAATTGTATTCTTATATATATATCTATATATATATATATATATATATATATATATATATATATATATATATATATATATATATATATATATATGGCGAAAGCTACAAACAGCTATTGTTCGTGACTGAATAGTAATTGTGCAGCCGACATTTCCAGTCACGTGCAATGTATGCAAAACTACTAGAGGTGAGAGACGCATATCTAATTTTGCTTTCCATATATATGAAATGCTGTTTGATCCTCACTAGTCAGTTTGCCGTCGTACTCTGATGATGATCATGGAAGGTCGAAACACGTCAGTGCGTTGCGACTGGCGTTAGTTTTGCTATGTTGCTCGACGACTGGTTAAATACAATGAGATTGGTGTTTACTTCAAGCTCGGAAACTTGATTTGAAGAATTGTTACCACAACCTGCGCAATCAATTTATGTTTAATTTCGATATCTGCTGAACAGAAAATTTAATACCTACAACGTCATTGTGGGGCTGCCATTCAATTGAACTGTGTGTGTGAAATACATATTTTAATAGTGGTATCTCAACTTGTACAAAATATTAAAACAGATGGTATTTTGATAGAAGTTAGCTAAAAATATATTAATTGTGGAAAGGTGTATAATGTTCTCAATGCACTAAAATGTGCAGGATGCATAAGAAACACAGCTGTGTGTTCGAAAATCGCCATGTTTAGTAGATTGATTACCATTAACGATATATGCATTTCTTAGCTTATATCAACTATATGTATTAGAATAAAAATACTTAATATAACCTATCAAGCGTATGGTGAACGTCAGCCTTTTGAGGCAGGCGTCCTACGAGAATGACGGCTGAATACAAATAATAAATCCCCATTTCAAATCGATGGCCCGGTCTTCATTTATTACTCACAATTAAACGATGCTTAGACAACAAATAATGCTTGGCTTATCTGCCATATCTTGCGTGATAGTTAAGCAAAAGGGTGGACGTGAAATTGAAAATTCATTGCTGGAAGCGATTTCCCTGAATCTGGTAAAGAAACATTGGGTTCATGGAACGGCGTGCAAAATGTGAAGTCGTGTGATATCTCCATTGGTTTGAATATTCAATCATGTGTCTTATTTGATTTTATCATTCTGGAAATTCGAATTTTATCAGGATCTAACACGAGAGTGATCTAATCAAGTATGACGCTGCACTTCTGCAATCCCGTGTTGCAGAAGACGCTGTTCTTGGCAGAAGGGGTTCAATCCTTCGTTTGGTCTATATACGGTTCTGATTAAGCTAACTGGTTCTTAGAATCCTGAGCGTATGCGCACCAACTTTTAACAGTTTTGGTAATAAAAGTTAAGACATATTTGGACATCTTTAAAATTTAGTCTCTGGCCTTGAGCGCCATTCGAATATCCTAGTAACTACTGCTAATTTTAACGCCAAACTGTGTCCAGATCTCAAGGGAACATAATTTAATGACAAAACAGTCAGAATAAGAGTTTCTGCTCAAACTGCATGAAGAACTCTGATCTTGTACCTATAATTTCCTTGGTTATGGCGTGTTTCAGTTTCTATTGCTGCAGGTGTAACCTTTCCACAAGGCATAGCAGCATGTACAATGATACATCACTTTAGAAAGATTGTTCTCATAATAGTAAGAAGTCGACTGTCAACTTCTGCCCATGAGGCCAGAGCATACCGAGGGTTCTCTACTGGTTCATTCAATAAATCTGATCAGAGCGTTTGGATTGTGCATCTGTACGTAATTCGTTCTAATATCCAAGCATTTCTAATGGATTTAAGCGTGCGTTGAGAATTCAGGTACACACATGCTTCCACACGGTTACCTGTAGCTTCAGCTAATGGCATACTAAACAACTCCGGAAATGCTCTGATGAAGAGGTCTAAGCAAGCCTTAGCTCGTTTTCTGACTTTAAAACCAAATAACTATTTTCCTGTTTCTACTCACACTAAAGGCTTCGAACATGTGAGAAATGCTGTAAAAAATAATAAGAGATCGCACTTTGGTGCACAGGTTGTGCAGAGAATTGACTGTCTGGTAAGCAGCGTATCGGAATCAAAATACACAAAATTATAATAATGAGTTGAAAGAAGCGCAAAAGCGTAATAACCTCTCCAAACTTTATGTTACGATTCGATGTATTAGCAATGGTCATTCTACCAAGGAAGTCCAGACGCCTACAATTTTTGAGGCAAAGTCCTTTTTGTACCTCAAAATTTCCCTCAATTTGCTCCATACTGCAAATTACGTGGTTATCGATCAAGTGCTTTGTTTCATTCTTTTACAAGATGGAGGTGAAAACGACTACTTTTGATTAAGTGGTAGAGACGTCCTGCGTCACGATGGACCGCTAAGTCTTCTAAGACGATAGCATACTCTCGTTATAATTAAAATTAGTTCGAGAAAAATGTTACCAAAGATCTGAAGAAGTCTATTGCCGATTTTTGGTGATAGGACTTTGCTCCAAATTGAATGGATGAGTGCTGTTTTGTTGCCATTATTACAATGAGAGAGAAGTACTCTTCTCAACTGCCAGTTTGCTATGTGATGCATCAAAGATTTCAAGACTAATTCGCGATAAGTGAAAGAAACAAGGTTGGCCAATCAATACAAAGTTTTTACCAAAAATAAGGTAGCTGGAGCAAATTCAGTACCTTGTCGCACTCTAAAGTTGTAACAGCTATATCAGCGACACACCTTTGTAATCCTTTCACACCACTTAGCCGCTTTCGGTTATAAGCCGCTAAGGATGTTATGATGAGTTGTGCTTATTGTTGGTCGTCCAAGCACAAACTGTTTAATTATTTGAAGCATGGTACAAGGGCCTTTTGTACTTTATTCGCATTATTAAATGTCTTTATGAAACCGTTGCAATTGGCTCCGGCGTTAGACAATCGTGTTTCACCTCTTGCAACTAGTCAGATTATGCTGTTATTGCAGTCTCTTCTAAACTGACCGCACCAATTCCAGATAGCTGATAACACTAAAAAAGAAAGGATTCTATACGAATTGCCATTGCCTTGGCTGTCTTTGCTAAGTTGTGTTTAGCACTTTGTTATCGATTTTCAATTTTAATAAGCACAAAGTACAGAGGTTTTAAATCAGGTATGCTGTCAGTCTTCCAATTTTCACGGAGACTTACAGTGTGATCAACTATAGCTGATATCCCCTATACGGATTTGCAAATTCGTGTATTCGCTAGGTTTATTCAAGTATTTTCCGACTAAACGTCAGGAGGCTTAACACAAATTCAAAATTTACAAGCAATTCAGTTCTATTCGGCCATTCTTTGAAAGTCTGTCGCCATCAAGCATCTGAAGTAACGCTCACTGCGTTAGATTTGGCACTTTTTTAAATCAAGGTTGCGATCTGGATAAAAACATCAGTCCCATTACATGCATGCATTTATTCGTACAAACTAAGCATTGTATAGTGTAGAAGAGAAAATTCATCTAGTAGACTGGTTTCGTCCCTATTGGGAACTCATCCCGTACTGTCCAGAATATGCTGTGTTGGCAAATCCGGTTGATACTATTAATTGCAACACCTGTCATTTGATCGGGAAGCCACTTTTCCTCATTTACAAGAAATACATATATGGAAAAATTTCTGTGTGAGTCTAGGAGCAAGCAAAGTTTAGTTGGGATACCTTGTTAGTTCTACGGTCTTGGTAAATATTACTATTGAATGGTTCACTCAATGACCTAGCTCTCATTGTATGCATGCATTTTTTAGCATATTCATTGCAAGATATCTTAATAAAAGAACAAAAACGGTACTTTGTGATAGACCTAGCCTATATGATCATAATAATCTACTTAGGACGTGAGTGGCAGTTAGATTTTGAGGTACAGCAAAGGATAGCTTAGGACAGTAGGTATCCAGACAAATTTTGGGGTAAACATACAACCTCAGCAACAAAACGAAAGCAATGACAATTCGCTTATTCTAAAATTGCTCTATACGACAAACTTTCATCTAGCAAATAAAACGGAAAATAAAGTTCATCAAAATTGAAGACTTTCAAAGTAATAGACTTACTCTTCAACAAACGAACACACCCACACTCAGGTATGCCATTAAATATCTTGGATCCATTTCCTACTTTAACTGAATTTTACTTATTCTAGAAATGCACCTGTCTTCGCAATATATAAAATACGGAATGCACAATATAACTGTCGGTCTTAATAACTTGTCCTATTTATCACCAAAACTTATTAGAAATCAAATCGCCATAACTGACGTTGGTTTTGATATGCCGCGCGACTGGTTAAATACAATGGGATTAGTGTTTATATTAAGTTCTCAAACTTGAGTTGAACAAGTACCGGTAGATATTGATTTAAGAACACAAAGAGATATGACAAATTTAATGTTTTATATGAAGCTAAAGTAGGAAGAATAACGTTAATTTGCATAGGTATGCTAATTAGACAGAAAAAGGTAAGATTAATAAAAAATGCGTTACAACAACTCTATATAAATTGATCGGAAAAAAACATCGTTTGTTGATCACAAGATGCATATAATTTCTTATAATCTGCAACACCCATGCGCTGCAGAGGAAGATATTTCCTCCGAAAAAAATTAAAGTAACAATTATTGGTAAATTTAAACCACTTTGACTGATTGGAACGAATAACATTAAAAAAGAAAGTATTTGTTTAATTTATAGAAAATTCTTCGTTTATATCCTTTGTAGTAGATGTATTTTTTAATTGCGCGTAATTTGAGTTTCTATATTCTGTAACTGACTGGCGTGATTTTCTCTAGCAAATTTCATTTTCCATTTCTTTTCTCGGTTAGGTTTTATAAATTTTGATCTTCACAATATACTCCTAAATAAACAAGTTTCCGTTTTCATGTTTGCCTAGTGGGATCGTTCAGGAACAGTTAATTTTGGCATTCTGCTTTTCGCATCTAATCTCTTTCCAGGATAAATATTCGGGTGCAGTGTTGCGTACGAAGTACACAATCCTTCGCTTATTACTTGATTAATTAATTCTGTATATTTAGATGTAGTTAACATGGAGGCTAATCTTAAATTTGAAAACATTGTTAGCATTTTACAGGGAGTCGTAGGCATGAACTTAATAGATATGGATGAGAATAAGATCTTATCAGACCCTTATAAGCTCATTAAGACTGCAGATGATTTGGCGTCTATGGGGCTCTCATCAGCCAATAGGTCTAGAACCTCTACAGCGCCAAAGCGCAAAACCACAAGAAACAACATTTCTTAAAATGGCTAACTTAGTTAATAGAAAAATGTAGCATACATGACTAAACAGCAGCATTTATATGAACAAGGGCTTGACCAAAACGGAAAATTTCCTTATTAATATTTATGCTCCTAACAGTGCATAATTTTTATAAAAGGTGCAAATTTTTTATGCGTAAAAAAGTGGTTAACAACGATTTATTAACATGCCAGAGTTTTATTGTGTAACAGTTTATGCGTAGTGGAACAAAAAATGAATCAAAGCTAACAGAGGCATATCAAGTGTCAAACTTGATCAAATCAGAAACAACCAACTAGTGCAAACTAGCTACTTCTGGAGTAACGCTGTTTAAAAAAAACATTGAAATGTGAAAATGATACTTGTTTGTATAAACAGAGTGAACTGTGTAAGAATGGATCTGTCAGCGAACAAACAACAAGAGAAGCGCTACAAACTTAAAAATGGCTTTTAACCACATTAAATGGCTTTTAACGACATTAAATGGCCCACAGTTTTAATATTTTCGCTTCAGAACGATGAATTGCGCACGGACCACTCAACATAAAATTAAAAATAAACGACAGACGACTAATGAATGTTGGTACATTAAACATTGTCGTACAAGCCATGCCAGATTAGGATATATTAACGGTAAATTCGTTTCAGAAAATAACCTTTTAGTTGATATTTAAATGTTGTGCAAAGAAGGCGTGGTCTCATATGTTACATTTTTCATTGCTTTCCTCTTTCAAAAAGTGGACGGTAAAATCCTTCGACCTCGTAACGTTAATGCAGTACTGTTGATTTAAGTTTGAATCCAGTTAAGAAACTTGAGTACGATTTTTACACTGATTTAAATTAGACGCAGAATAATTGTGGGTCAGTGCCGAATTATATTTGGTCACCGTTTCTGCTATGGTTTAAGGCCAAATAATGAATAATAATTTCCACACAAGGTAAACGCTGTTGTTAATGACCATTTTGCATCTAGGAAATGAAAGTGATTTTGAAAGTATACGAGATGAAGATTGAGGTTGACAGGGTGGTGAATTTAAGTAGATTATGCGATGTGTGCATTGCAATTGCTTGTGCGCACTCGATCGATATAAATGGGAGGTGATCTAGTAAGACGATTTGACAATGGAGATGTTCGTTGTATGCCTGAGGTTTGTAAGAATATATATATATATATATATATATATATATATAATTAGGAAGAAAGAAAACATTAATAACAAAGTGGATAAAGGCCATTTATTTCGTGAATAATAATCATCTCTTATACAATTATACATATTTATACATTTTGGGTTTTCAATTGATTATGCTAGTGGTAACAAATCTGACTCGCTTTTACTTCTGTTTCTTGTTTTGGCTAGTTGGTAAGTGTGTATGAGTGTTTGCATGTAAAGGTCATTCTTGCAGTATTGCAAAGTGATGTCTGAGATCTGGTCATTATTGTTTTGATGGCTTGAGAATTAACCATTTGTGCGCATTGTTCACTGTTACATGTACGAGTGCTATTTTTCCCACTTTAGTTGATCGTTTCACCTTGTTGCGCAAATTCATAATTTCCACATGGTAACAGCGCTTGTGTGGATTGCAGTGTTAAACGCTCATATTGTTTAGAAACTTCTGTCACCGTATGTGCCTCTGTTATTTCCACTTCAGTTTGTTGACAACAGCAGTAGTGTGCCAAAATCCCACAAAAGAAACTTAGTAAACAACCTAGCAAACAGAATCAGGAAGATCTGCTCTGAACACAAGATTGAGGAAGAACTGGGCTACCTCAGGAAAATTTTGCTAATGAACAACTACCCAGAGCGTTTCATTGATGTCAACATCAGACCACGGCAGATTCGTACTAGAGAGGATACCGTCAAGCAGGTTTTCCTAAACTTACCATTTAGAGGCGACGTACCAGCCTCAATAATTGCACGGCGGCTGAATAGAATAACTAAGGAGAACTTTCCCAGTGTTAAAGTTAATATGACATTTAGTACACAGAGAATCATGAGGTTGGATGCCAAAGATCAAATGCCAATTCTCTCCAAATCATTCATAGTCTACAAACTCTCATGTATGTGCGGTAGCACATATATCGGACGTACGAAGAAGCAATTGATAAGCATAATCCAGCAACATTTGCCACAGAAATTGATTAACAAAGGCTTGGCACCGTCAGGAAAATCAGCTATTTCCGATCATATATTGGCAACGGGGCACCCTGTCAATTCGACCAATTTCACAATTCTACATAAAGCAAAATCAGAAAAATTATTATTTATTTATGAAGCCCTTTATATAAAACAACAAGCACCTAACCTTAATATTCAAAAAGTTTCATCAACATGATATTCTTATCGAATGGCCAAGAATAACAAAATTCAACAACAATCTACTAGTATCCAGTCAAGAACAAACAGGCCCTCGACTAGAATCAACAAACATAAAATCGGATTGGCAACAAACTGAAGTGGAAATAACAGAGGCGCATACGGTGACAGAAGTTTCCAAACAATATGAGCGTTTAACACTGCAATCCACACTGGCGCTGTTACCATGTGGAAATTATAAAATTTGCGCAACAAGGTGAAACGATCAACTACACTGGGAAAAATAGCAATCGTACATGCAACAGTGAACAATGCGCACAAATGGTTAATTCTCAAGCCATCAAAACAATAATGACCAGATCTCAGACATCACTTTGCAATACTGCGGGAATGACCTTTACATGCAAACACGCACACACACAGAAACACAAACGCATACACACTTACCAACTAGCCAAAACAAGAAACAGAAGTAAAAACGAGTCAGATTTGTTACCACTAGCATAATCAATTGAAAAACCCAAAATGTATAAATATGTATGATTGTATAAGAGATGATTAGTATTCACGAAATAAATGGCCTTTATCCACTTTGTTATTAATGTGTTCTTTCTTCCTAATTATAAATATATTGCGTAAAATTAAAAAAAGGCATGGACATTATAAATAAATAAATAAATAATTATATATATATATATAATATATATATATATATGTGTGTGTGTGTGTGTATTGCGTTCACCACCGCGTATACGATCGATGCATTTATTGTGATATGATGTTGATAACCAATCATAATCGCTTCACAGCTAAATGTGGATAGTCATGTGGCATCAAGTTAATTCAGTCTTCAGACGTCTGTCATAGCACGTGACTGCAGGAATTTAAACAATCTACCAATGCAAATTGGTATGGAAGAAGTATAAGTCAATGCCAGTCGCCAAATCTCACGTTCGCTTTAATTATGTATATTTCATCATTGCTTTTGAAATGGCATAATGGCAAATAACTGCCAAAAATTTCTCAGAATTTTGTAGCAATAGACAGCTGATCTCTCCATGTAGGATGTTTGAGAGTAAAGTCTATGAGTTATGTTGAGTAACATAGGTTTATTACTTAGTTTCAATGTCAAGAGATGCAATCATCACTCAGTAAGTAAAATATCTTTTTAATGGAAAACAAATAATTTCTGAATGCGAAGCAGTATAAATATTGATCAGTTGCATGTTAAAGCATGAATATTCCTATTTTTCGTAAAACTTGTTTGATGACAGTAAATACAATCAAAATGCCGTTTCATGATCGGCATCATCCTACCTACCCAAACTGATTTCGATGTCATATCTTGTCAAACATTGCCGAATCTTGGAACTTACAAGGGAAACGGAATATGAATAGCGATACTAAGATTGAAACGGCGATGTAACATCATACTTACGGAATAGTACTCTCTTGAAGCATTTGAGCGGCAGATGAATGAGTATCGTTCGCGTGATATGTCCCGGAAACTTGACTGGTATATATTTTGAAATTTGATTGACTGGTATATTTACTGAACTGTCGTTCAAAACGAGAAGCTTCGTATTCTTGGTAGTCTGCGACGGTAGACAAGCAGAAATAATTCATGCCATAGATGATCTTTCACTCAGACATCCGAATAGATTCCCATACACTAGAACGCATTGCGAGAATTGTTAAAATTAATACTTCAACTCAGTTACAATAAATGGGTGTGGATGCTAAAACAATCAATTAGTCATATCGTTAGACGGAATGTGAAAGATGGTGGTTTGTTGTACAATCCACGCAATGTTATTCTAAAATGATCCGTGTTGGATGAATGGCCTCTACTAGTTATAGCACCATTCGAAATTTTATTTTGAGTTACATATGCAGGAGAGAATAGAAAAGTACCTTTTTCTGAAGAAATGCTGCAAAGGAGATAGTTCAGCAGGCAGCTGTGTATATTTATCGATAATCGATGAATTACAAATCGGACATTTAAATGGATTACGATTAACAATGACCAAGCGTGACATGGCTTTTGGAAATTGGGTGAATTGTAGCGACCAATTTACGTTGAAGATTTGCGAGCAGAATTGGCATATAAGTCAGCGTTCCAGTATTGTGACCCTGCGCAAAAATTTCACAGCCTGCGTACAAACTTAACTGAATGACAAACGACTCATCTATGTTCTGGAACAGGGCTGCCGATAACGACAGCCAAAATATTATTTTGAAAAACGAAAAATCATAGAATCATTAATACGTTAGTCAAAACGCTGATCCGGTAATTACCTTATCTATGTTTATTTAGGTGAAGGTTAAAGGCTTGATATAAACACCAATCTCATTACAAATATATTAGTAAGTACAAACTAAGTAATTTGTAACGTAGTAAAGAAAATTTGTCCAGTAGACCGGTTTCGACTAGCACTTTTCAGAATTTTGCAGTAGACGGAATTCGATATGGAGCACAATTGTTTCGGAGTCTACGAGGCAATCCACCTTCCATCACTATATAGTATTTTCAGCCATATCCAAACTTGTGTTTTTGGTCAGCCTTTCTCTCACGTAGAGCCCATGTAGCATCTTCTCAGACCCAACGTTCCAACTAACCCCACCCACAGTCCCACGAATCTGTTGTTATATAACGGACACCAATTTACCTGATATTTAATTGAAAATCTTTGCAATAAATCAGTAAAGGATTGATTACACGGGTGGTAATAACAATTAGTTAATTCATGATTGCAAGCTTGATACAAACACCAATCTCACTATAAAAAATTGTCAGTACAAACTAAAAATTGCATAATGTAACAAAGCTCAACCGTGAAAATTTTATAGATAGCGCTTGTAGAGACTCAACAATACTGAAACCGGTCTACTGGATAAATTTACTTTGTTCAGTTAATATAATAGGGCTTTTTATTTAAATTAAGCTAGGAATCTAGATTTAACTAATTGTTATCAAGGCCCGCGCTGCCAAAGTTTGGTTAACGTAGGAAATCTTGTATTTAATAACACTTCCTCAGGTTATTTGATGTCTGTTCTATAACGAAAAATTGGGTGAAACGTGATGCCGCACATACTCAACCAGGACGAAATGATAGCCAAAATCATAAGTTAGTACATAACTCCAAAATAGTATATGTATTGCGTGGCTGGGTGGCGCATTGGTTGGAGCTACAGTCTCCGAAATAATTATGACCTACATGGAGCGTCGTCCATTGCAAATTTCTGGACAGTAAGTGAAGGGTTCCAAATAATGACGGAGCCAAGCTACTGGGTGAATACTTTTTTCTATGTCATGCAATGTTTAGTTTAATCTGATATATATATATATATATATATATATATATATATATATATATATATATATATATTCTTTGTAATGCAAGCTTTAATCTACGGGCGTATATATATATATATATATATATATATATATATATATATATATATATATATATATATATGTCAAGGGATTGTTCTGCTCTAAGAATCGATTTAGTAAGCGAAGAATCGCCAGTGATTTTATGTGTTGAAAGTACGAGACTATGTTGACTGTAAAGAGTCAATTTGTTGTGAAAATTCCTGCGTAACTAAGGTTCATTCGCTCCGAAAGCAGAAGCTGTCCAATTGTCACTCGCTAAGATCAAAAAGCTGTTGCTTTATTTTGTCTGGTACATAGCAACAATTGCAATAAGATGGCAAAATCGGTGAAGAAAGGAAACCTTCTTTTTCTGTTAATGCTAATTAAGTGGCGCAACGAGTCCTTAACGGCGTGAAGTTTACAACCTACCCTACTTCCCTTGAGTTGAAAGTACGATATAATAATACTTTCTGATATTTTATTTTAATTTTTCTCCTGATCCACGGTAGCGTTAGTTACGATGCCTGAAATGCTAGTTGTGAGTGGGAAAGTACGTTTGAATTCTGGGTATCTTAGCCGAGTGACATTTGCTAAGTGATTTGCTATTTATGCGTCTACATGAGGGATATTGGTGCATTGTTGTAAATGGATAAAATTAAGATTATCAATAAAAATACACCAGATCATTGGCAAATCGTTCAATCTTAGGAAAAAAGAAGTGTAGTTGTTTGTTTTCTACATTCTAGAACCTAGACTTTGTATATATATATATATATATATATATATATATATATATATATATATATATATATATTAGTTGTCCTTTCATGCTGTCTTTGGTTTATTCTTTTGGTAATATTTGAACTAAAGTGTTAATAGTTGCGCAACATCTAGTGCATAATTGCATATATATATATATATATATATATATATATATATATATATATATATATATATATATATATATAAGTTCTCCGTCACTTATTTCAGTCACGATATCATAAAAATGGCCGTAATCTTTGAAATTTGTGTCTTTTCGAAATTGATTTAAATTTCATATTATGATTAACGGAAAAAGACATTTCTTCATTGTTCTGCATGGATGTTCAAGCCATGAATCAAGTTCATTATGTCGTCGGGGCACGGTATGCATTTATTGGTGTTGTAACAGAGGATTTAATATACATAAATCTTTGGAAACGTTTGATCAATCAATTAAGACCATAAGGACTGTAAAGATAGGCGAATAAATATAAGCTTATCAGTGTAACAAGTTGTCTTTGCACATAAGCTACAGTAATGTGGGCATAAGCTAGTATTATATCAATAACCGAAATATGTCAAAATATTACATTTTCTGGTTACGTATTTATTGTGAGGATTTGATATGCCTAAAAGTTTTTTTGACAATTATGTTTGTTTAATTGTATTCAACTAATACAAAATATAGATTGCACATATTGAATTCTAACTAGTGACATTATCGTGCATAAGCTATGCTCTGTTATACATAGGATCAATGATTGGCGAGCATTTTTATTGAATGTGCGAAATGTTACCGCGCAAGAAAAATGTGCATAAGTTATAATAAATAAAAGTTTTCAAAATTTCTAATTATTAAAAATTACTCAGTTCAATGAAAGATGCCAACTGGTTATTTACATGTTAAACGTCGAGCTAATTTTTGTTTCATATTTATGGTTGGCACAAGATGTTGCGGTGAATATTTATGCCCATTCAATATATCTGCTTTACTCAATCTGTAATTAGTTTGCGCGCGTCAGAAGTTAATGCGCGACTTTATTAACCATGAATAATATTTGGAGCGCATAAGAAGACGGACAGCTGGGTATTGCGTCGCAGTGTATGAATAAAACGTTTTAAATTGGGTTTTGCGTTTCTCATTCATCGTAGTCTGTAAATTTTCTACGTGGACTATAAAACTTCTATTTAGTTATTTCAATAAGTATTGCTTTCTTTTTGAATGTGAGCCTTAATAAAATTCATAGTATCCTTTCCATGTACAAAAATAAAAAGAAATTTTATCAGATACAAGAGCCGTTTCTTTTTCATAATCTTCTCAAGGATCTACAAATGAACATCTCTTTAAATATAAATTGAAAGGCCAAAGAACTATAAAATTGTAAACTTGTAAATAAGGGAACGACCAATCAACTGCGTGCATCACCTCCAGTTCAAGGTCATTGCCTAAACATGATTCTTCAGCTTGCTTAAATCAAACTTCAATTTTTTAACCCTAAAGCTTCGTATGTGGCTAACTTCCTTCCGTTATTGCATTTAGTAATTATCTTAAATGCTAAGTCTGGAGAACATACGAGTGAGATTTCAATAATGTGTTGCACAATTGCAGACGTGTATTCACCATTTGATTTAAAACTGGCGTTTAAGTTGCAACGTTCTCTCATTCGAGTAATTAACCATCTGGTTCTTGTATCTAATATAGTTTCATTTTCTTTTTGTACATGGAAAGGGTACTATGAATTATTGCTCTATTGCGTGGTAAGTTGAAAATATTAGAATCTAATTTATAATAATGCTTGTGAGTCTCAAATAGAATAATCACGAATTTTCTTTTGTTTAGTTTTACAATACAGTAGAACAACCCTCGGTTCGTTTTAAACTTCCGTTTTATTTGCCTTTAGCCGAGGTTTGCTAAGCGCTGAGCTTGTTCGACTCTTTGATGATTGCTCCGAACTCAGAAGAAGATTTTCGCTTCCAGCGTTAACAAGTTCAAATCAAATCAATTTGAAGAGCAGTGTACAGGTAAGTATTCAAGTGATTAGATTTTCCGTTTTTTATGGAGAATTCGTCAGGCCAAGAAGTTAAACTACATTGCATAAATGAATCTAACCGTTGTCGATATTCTATCATCATCCCTTCATATAATATTAAAAACAAATATTTTTATTTTGTAAAAATAAGAAATTTTACAATCATCCAAAATAAAAGTAGAATAGAAGTAAACGGTTATGTTAACTTTTTTAAATTTTTCAATTTTTCCATGACAAAATCCAGCATCAGGCAACATGATTTTGTAGAAACATCATAAGGACTTAAGCTCTTCCATAGTGTTATTTCAACTGATAATTGCGATCAGAAGACAGTTTTCTTTCTTAAAAACAAAACAACCTTTAGGTTAAACGAACATTGATTGCGCGGGCGAGGATATCCATTATTTTAATCAAGGTTGCGATCTTGATATAAGCACCAGACTCATTATATCCTTAAATTTGACAGTGTAAACTAAGAATTGCATAATTTAGAAAAAGCAATTCATTCAGTAGAAATGAAATACAGACACGAGTATTTTAAACCGAACATTGGTTGCACTGGCGGTGATAACAATGATCTAAATAGAGGTTGCGATCTTGATGTAACCGCCGGTTCCATTATATATATGCATTTGCAAGCGTCGATTAATTATTATATAATGTAGAAAAGACAATTCATCCAGTAGACCGGTTTCGTCCTTACTGGGAACTTTTCACGTTATGTCTATAATTTACCGCAGAAAGGGATTCAACTTGGTCACGTTTGCTTCGGAATCTGTTTCTCTAACCACTCAGCCATCGTATCAAGTACTTTTAGCGTGTCAAGGTGGTGAGAATGACGCATAGGAATGAAGTACTTGGAATGTTTCTAAGAAATACTTATACTGTATACTTGAACTGTTACTATGTAGGTAGAAAATCTAATAGTCCGTGGTCTATAAATAGTAAATTGTCGAAAAGAGCGACTAATGTGCAAATTGTTAAAATGAATAAATAAAATGAGAAGCTGGTATTCGAAATGCAGATGCATGTATGTCGAGAGAGAACTTTTTTTTTAAATGTTCTGAATTTCGCCGCCAATTTTTTGGGAGGGACAATTGATAACATTCGTTGGTCGTTAAAACCTTGAATCCTTTACATTTCTAGGTGCACTGCTTTTCGGCCTTGATTGATGGGCTCTCACTTGTTCATTCACTTTGAAGCCCTCCAGCAGCTGCTTGTCTGAAAATGGCGTTGAAACCAGATTTTGCACTCTCATTTTGCGAATTTCGCCACTGGTTGTTTTTTCCTGCGCGTATGGTGTCAACCCTGAAGATGGGACTGGAAATGAAATCCCGAAAATTCGGAAGAAAGTAAAAAATCTTGTTCCAATGTCATTTTTACACAAGCAGCTGATGGGGGGCTTCAAAGTGACCGGACAAGTGATAAACCATCAATCAAGGCCAAAAATCGGTGCACCTGGAAATGTAAATAATTCAAGATTATACCGGCCTACGAGTGCTATCAATTGTCTTACACAAGAAAATGGCGGCGAAATTCAAAACAAGACGATCAGCACCACGCATTTCAACCCAACAGTTAAAAAATTCTGTTGAGGACGAGATTTAATGCCAACACGCAATTTAAATTGAGTGAAATGAAGTCGAAAGCGAGTAGCAAGACGCAGATGTTTGATTTTGCATTGATTGTTGATCGAACTAAATGGTACAACGTGCCGAACAGAGAAGAACAAAATCTACGAGCTTCAGGACTATTAATCGCATCGATCACAGAGACTATTGCACAGGTAATAGAGAAAATTCGTCAAACTACAATAGAATTAAGCACCTTTCAGCTAGTCAGTCACAAAATAAGTGTCAATTTAAATACTCGAGATGTTTTTGTCTTTCTTGTTTCCTAAGCCGCTAATGTGACATAGTTATTTCTGGTGAAAAAGTTCATCGTAATTTTGGAGTTAATCCTATCAGAAAGAAAGGTAAAGCGTATTATAGATTTCCAATAAAATATTCAACAATAATTTGTTAACGAATTTTATCCTTTTATTGATAACATTGGCGAACAAATTATGCCTTGATATTATGGAAAATTAAATTCAGATTTCGTTATGGAGTTAAATTATGACAAAAACATATAATAATAGTAATTATAATTGTTATATATATATATATATATATATATATATATATATATATATATATATGTGTGTGTGTATAAATAATTACACTTTTAAACACTTGGGGAGAAAATGAGAAAGGAACTGTTCTTGTATATTCTTTTACAGAGATCCTATAAGGCGATGCTATTGAATTTAAAATAAATAAAGTAATATAAATGTAAAAATCTTTCTTTTTAGCAAAAGTGTTTAATGAAAGATTTTAGGACCAAATTAGAAGTTAAAAAAAGATATAAATTAGAGTTCTGAAATGATTAGTTTTGTCAAAATAAAATGACAAAACTATAATTTAAAAAAAAAACTTTTTGTTTTCTGTAAGTTTTAATCAGGAAAAAATTTGAATTCCTTTGAACTACAAGCATTTAACATATGCATATCTACATTTCTATGGGAAAAATAATATTTTTTTCAAAAACAGGAATTTAAGCAATTACTGATTGCGCGGGTAGTGATAACAATTATTTAAATCAAATTTACGAGCTTTAAGTAAGCACCTATCCCATTGTATTTAACCGGTTGTCGAACGACATTGCAAAAATATCGTCAGTCACACGTACTTACGCGTGTCGCCCTTCAATAATCATCATCCTTGGTTATCATCTAATTATGTGGATGAGAACAAATCTGACTCAGCTTTATTTATATTTATTGGTTGGGCTGATTAGTAAGTGTTTATTCTGTGTGTGTGTGTGTGTATGTGTGCCTGTTTGCATGTAAAGGTATTTCTCACTGTATTGCAAAGTAATGTCTGAGATCTGGGTTTATTGATGGATTGAGAGTTAACCAACTTTTCACATTGTTGACTGTTACGCGTACGAGAGCTATTTTTCTGAGTGTAGTCTTTCGGTTCACCTTTTTGCGAAAAAATTGATTTCTTAACTTGGTAACAGCGCAAGTGCGGATAGTAGTTTTGAACGCTCATATTGTTTAGAAATTTCTGTCACCGTATGTGCAGCTGTTTTATCCCTTCAACATATAGTCAATCATATGCGATGGTTGTTGAGTCTGGTCGAGAGGGTGTTTGGTTTTGCCTAGATGCTAGTAATTATTTCTTTGGTTTTGTTGTTCGTGGCCAGTCGATAAGAATATCATGTTGATGAAACTTTTGAATATTTAGGCCAGGTGTTGATTGCTTTATACCAAGAGCTTTATAAATAAATAATAATTTTTCTGATTTTGCTTTATGTAAAATTGAAATATTGGTCAAATTGACTGGGTGTCTCGTTTCCAATATATGATCGGAAATAGCTGATTTTCCTGACTGTGCCAAGCCGTTGTTAATCAATTTCTGCAATAAATGTTGGTGGATTTTTTTGATCAATTTCTACTTTGAACGTTCAATATATGTGCTCCCGCACATACATGAGAATTTTTAGATTTTGAATGATTTGGAGTTGATCTTAGGCATATAACCAAATGATTTTCTGTTTGCTAAATATGATATTAACATTAGTACTGGGAAAATTCTCATTAGTTATTCTATTTAGTCGCTGTGCAAATATTGAGGCCGGTACATCGCCTCTAAATGGTAAGTTTAGTAAAACATACTTGAAGTTTTCTTCTCAAGTGCGAATCTGACGTGGTATGATGTTGACATCAATGAATCGCTCTGCGAAGTTGTTCATTAGAAAATTTTTTCTCAGGTAGTCCAGTTCTTCCTCGATCTTTTTTCACAGCAGATCTTCTTGATTATGTTTGCTAGGCTGTTAACTATGTTGCTTTGATGAGATTTTGGGATAACTGATATCAATCGAGTCCAGAGCGTATGGATTTTCTGGAATAACGAGTTTTTAGAAATAGTTATAATTCTCAATTTGATAAACTTCAGCATCAATTGAAAGTTATTGTGTTGGTGCCATGTACATTTTCGGCAATTGTAATGATAGTATTATTTAATAACAAAATAGCCATACTTTTTTACCATTTGCAGGATTGGTAAATATGTTATATATAGTGACTTGGCTTTGAAGTCGCATTTTTGAATATTCTATATGAAGTTAGCTTCACTACTACAATTTTACACATTCGTGTACCGTTCTAATTTACCACATTTCTCACCCAAATATATTATGGATAAAGGCCGTAATACCGGCTCCTACTGATGAGTCGCGAAACGAATGTGCTCGTTAAGTTCATGCTGTCTTTGGTTAAACTTTCTGTTAATATTTGAAATAATTTGTTATACCACCACCTTATACACAATTCTCATTATTTGGGTAAAATAGTATATTTTGCAGCCGAAACCATGACTAATATAAGAAAAAAGGGATTCTCTACTTTATTTGCCCGTAGATAGCATAAAACAAGCCTCATTATACTGGAAAATTGAGAGCACTCGTGAGGTCGGTAAAATATTGAATCCTTTCTATTTCCAGGTGCACTGATTTTGTTTGGCCTTGATTGATTGGTTCTCACTTGTCCGTTTCCCCAGAAGCCGTCCATCGGCTGCTTGTCTGAAAATGACGTTGGAACCAGATTTTCCATGCAATTTGTGTACGGCGTACGAGTGAAGGGACAAGTGAGAACCCACCAATCAAGGCCAACCAAAATCAGCGCACCTCGAAATGGTATGGATTCAAGATTTCATTGACCTATGTGTACTACCAATTGTCACGCACATGAAAAAGGTGGATTAGAAACACAAAACAAGGACAGCGTTGCGCAAGCTACAACAATATTTAAGCCTTCTTATATTTTTTTGTTTTTGCAAGATGGATAAAAAACAAAGCTACTGCAGATGGGTCTAAATTTTTGATACCCATGGGGAAAGGCTCATTATCCGATGGTGGCCAAAGACTAATATTGTTGCGAACTCAGCACAGAATAACTATTAGCAGTGCCCACTTAACACTTCAATCAGAGGTCTATCCGTGTCCGTTTTGACGCTTGAAGTTGTAAACTTTAATGCCATGGTCAAGATCTTCAGAGATAGCTAGACAGACGGCGAGTGGCGACGCCACCCACAGTTTATTCGAGCAAAAAATACCTAAATACGTGCAGTTAACACAGATCTCACTTATATCAATCTTTGTGCGCCGCCTAATCTCCAGGATAATTTATCCACTAAGCCTTTGAATGTGACGCCTCTTACCTCGAGAGCCAGTCAAACTTTTAACAATGGCTAACTGCAAGTGAGCTGAATCCAAGTTGCTTGCCTGCGTTGTAGGAAACATCTTTTAGCAATCCACAGGGTATATCATTAGTGCAAGGCACACATTAAAAAAACATTCGTCTTTTGTTTTCAAAGGAAAAAGTGATCCAGCCAGTTATAATGTTGAATTTCTGCTATCCAGTGTTGCCGCAAACGTCTTAGTTTAATGCGCAGTTATTCTATCTCGATCGGCTGATTTTATGGTTTGTGTTGGCGACCTAGGTCTGGCAGGTGTAAATTAGTTAACATTGAGTCATAATAATTTCAATAATAAGAAGATTGAAATCTTTGAAAATCTATCTCAATTGACCTGTGACCTTGAGCAGCGTTCGGGCATCCTATAACTTGTCAGCGATTTAAACAGCAAGCCAATACGACACGGCATTGGAAACGGAGCTTTTCGAAGATAGAATAGAGCTGAATGACACCAAACTGTTAGTTCTTAACTGATACATCTATGCGTCTTCGCAGGTAACATAAAGTGAATGAGCTTCTGCTATTACTAAAAAGATTGAATTCCTTGGAAATACATCTGAATTGATCTGCGGCCTTGAACAGTGTTCAGGCATCATATAAATTGTCGTGCGATTCGAACACCAAGATAAAATGACACTTCCGTTATACAGAATAATGCTAGCCGCTTTATATACTGATTCTTGTAGGATGGATAGACGATGTCAAGCCTCTGCAGATGAGTTTTACTGTGGACCGTAAATGAGAAACGGAGCTTTTCAAAGATGGTGTATAGGTGAAATGATCTGTGAGAACATCTGGCTCCCAAATCTTGCTTTATTCATTATTTGATTGTGGTCTATTATAATTTTTAGCACCATGGAGAGCATATTGCCACATAGATTAGCGACGTAAAATACGCAGGTGGTACATTGACATGTCGTCGTGCTCAGATCAATAATATTGTGTTAATCCGGCATAAGTCACCTCTATACAAGACAATAATGCCTACTAAAAGTGCCCTACTGGTTCAGTTAAAATAGCCAGATTCTGAATGTAAACGGCGAGGTGAGAGATGAAATAATCTATTACTTTGTTAAAGTGGCACAGCCATGTAGTCTAATAAACAACTTTAAAGCTGCTTTAATCGATGTCCTACCGCGAGAATTTTCTATGTTCTGAGGAATGTAGCCGCAGAAATATATGTACGGGCATATTGTTTTTCTTGACTGCTCAATTGTGTTTGTTTTCTTCGTGCACAAAGCATTATGTTTCCGAAATCTATGAGTAAATCATAGATTCTATAATCCAAAATAAATTTTAAATCTACATTTACTGGTGTAGCCCCTTACACTAAGTAGTTGTTAATTATGTCAATATCACCTCATAAACACATCAGAGACAATGTTAAGAAAATTATTTGCTAAGTCCTAAAACGTAAATAGAAATCGTGAAATAGACCAGCTTCAAAGGCTAAGCATTGCGAGAACAGAGAGACGTAAGTTAACAATGGGTTTCTTGCTACGCATTTTCTGTTTTATTAGCAATTTAGAGAGTCATTTTCCTGATACATTTTTCCGAAAGATTTAAAGGTATTTTGTGTTCAGACTGATACAGGCGTAGCTAACAAAGCAAATAATAATGCAGTAGGCAATCCGCCAAGTGGACTGGCAACTGGTGTTGCATCCAAACAAGGCAACGCCACTGGTGCTTCTGGGAGTTTGAAGAAGGGTGGAGGTGTTTCGGCAACGTCTACACCACCAACACCAATTCGCCAGTCAACAAGCAAATCGATAGAGCGAATCGTCGATTCTGGAACTACCAATACCAAGGCACTAGCCGGACCCAAGAAATTAACGGGAGTTCCAGCTCCATCCGCCCAACAGACAGTAATTGACAATACCAACACCACCTGTGAAGAAGAAGTTCAATTGGCGCCAGAAGTACTTGCTATAAATCGTCTTCAATGGAAATGTGAAGCTGAGAGTCTTATGCGACGTAGACTTGCTGTATTAATAGATGAAATTGCCAACTTCTTGAACCCAGAATTGCATCAATAGTGAATTGAGTAGATTTCCACAGAAGTTATAATTGAATGTCGTATGCAACAGGCGATTTATTTGTATACTGAATAATTCCTGATGTACACAAGACGCTGGTGTGCTTTTTGTTTATAACGTTTTGTGCTTTGGTGGATTTAAACGGGGAAAAATTATAACTAAACGAACATTTTTTGTGCGGAAGGAGATAAAAATTAATTTTCATCAAGGTTGAGATATTGATTCAAACACCTGATCCATTATGTACATACCTTTGTCAAAAAAATAAGTATTGTTTAGTGTGGAAAAGGAAATTCATCCAGTATATCGGTTTCGTCCTTATTGGGAACTCATCACGTAATGTCCAGGATTTGCCGCGGTGAGGGCTCAAACCTGGGAAAATGTACTTCGAAATCTGGTGCTGTAACCACTGAGCTACCCTAGCGCAGAAAATCATGGCCAGTACGTGAATTGCTCCCAATAAGGAGGAAACCGGTCTACTGAATGAATTGCCTATTCCACACTATGCAATACTTAGTTTATACTGACAAATGTATGTACATAATGGGTCAGGTGTTTATATCAAGA
>JAQBSW010002898.1:75000-93612 GCA_029291075.1 Eudiplozoon nipponicum
TTGGAGAGAGTGAAAAATTTCCAAAAAACACGAAATCGTTATAATATCATTGCTTAAATTGATAACATGAAATTTCCATTAAAAACGATCACTAAACATCAACTATGAACATTAATATCGGATCGTATTGGCCTAACAGTTGTTTTTCAGATCTAGGGCAATTAACACGAACTATCATTATAATTTTCGCATTAACAAAATTTAATATTATTAATAGTATGTTGATATTTGATCCAATATCCAATTTCAATAATCTTAAACTTTAGAACCTATTTCACTGCATAAATATTGACATGAAAATTTCGATATGTCTCTGCGTTTATTCTCCACTAGTTCAGTCATTTTTCTTTAATATTGCTGAAAAGAACAATTCCATTTGTGACTTGAAACGTATTCTTTAAATTGGTAGGTTTGTTTGATTTAATTCATTACCACACAACCATATCCCGAAGTAGAGTACAGGCAGTATGAAGCATTTTGATAAATTTGACGAAATTTACTAACCCGAAAGCTAATTTGATCGCGATTCATTATCCAATTTATTGTACAATCTTTTTCTTTACCTTGCTTAATCACTAATATACAAAGTTCATTAGAAATTTGGGGCATGCATTAAATGAGCCTAAATTATATTTTCGTAAAATTGTTGTTCTGAACTATGATATATATATATATATATATATATATATATATATATATATATATATATATATATGAACATGAAGCAGAATGAAAATTAGAAAGATAATTCTTAAATATATATATATATATATATATATATATATATATATATATATATATATATATATATATATATATAGAATTATCTTTCCAATTTTCATTCGACTCATGTTATCGCTTCTACCATATAAGATACGTTTTGTTTATTTTCATCACTGTCTGCATTCGATTTGTCGGTGTCTCTTTACACAGCTGTGATTTTTTTAACCGAAAATTTAGTGAAATTTGCTACGAATATCGAACCAGAATTTGTTTTTTGCCTTAAATGAATTAGCTAGTTCATGTCAGAATGCTGACAGATAACGCAACGCAATTTGTCCTTTTCCACCTTGGTAAGACATCTCTGCGTGCGAAATGGTATCTAGATAGAAAGGTGCGGACTCCAATCAACGAGACATTGCGAATAAATTGTTGTTTGACTACAAATTTTGTACAATTATGTTGTATTCATACAGAAAAGAGAACAATTAGCTGAACCGATTATGTCAATTGATTTATGACATAATTGGAGCCAGCTATTTGGTTTTCTGTCGCCAAATATACCGACAAAGAGTCAATTTTCTGATAAAGGTGTATTAAAAATAATTGTGATCTAATAATGCGTTATTTATAACCATAACACTAATTGCAGGAAAAAATATAACAATAATTACAGTTTGCTTATCTTACTGGTGCTTTCCATTCAGACCGCGGAATGTGTTAATTAAGCCATTAAACAAATAGTATAACATGTAAAGACAGTACTATTAAATTTAAAAAGATGATATTTTATTTTTCTACCTTTAAACAATATTTTCCATTTTCTCGGGTACAACTAACAAATTGATGCATACATTAATATTATAACCAGCTAAGTTCTATAATTTGCAGCAACACTATCTTTGTAAACTAATTGACCACGGCGCCTCGGATTTGAATCATTTTAAATTTTCCTTAAAAGCTAACAATTAGTCGTAAACATTTTTGCCATTCTATTCATAAATTTAAAATATTTCTAATGGAAAATAAATAATTTAACAAAATATGTATATCGTATGTGCTCTCGTCTCATCATCAACATGTAAATGGTATATTCGTTTTAATAAACAATGTTCTAAATAAATAGAGAAAGCATTGTGATGTTGTTATATTCTATGCTTGTAGGATCCTGTTATTTACTAATACGGTATCGTTCAAAATGAGGTAGCTAAAATAAAACAGAAGATTGTATGGCTTTAAAATTAATATTGATCTGATCTGGTAACTCCCTTTCAACAAGGGACCAAAAATGTTATAAGTAAATACGCAATTCTTATTCTCAAGTATCCACAAATGGACATCTCTTTGTATATTGTGCTTGAACTGGAGGTGACGCACGTAATTGGTTGATTTTCCCTTATTTTATCTCCATGTTTACATTTTTTATCGTGGTTTATCTTTCAATTTATATATAAAGAGATGTTCATTTGTAGGTACCTTAGAATAAAATAAGAAAAAACAGTTCTTGTATCTGATAAATTTTATTTGTATTTTTGCACATGAGAGAGGTACTAAGAAAATAAGAATTATTAAAATATATTCTCTTTCTACTAAAAATTCAGGTTGATTTATTCCTACAAGCTAACAAGGAATGAAACACACGCCTTGGTAGTTTCACTTTTTTGTTTCGAAGAAATACAAAACATGCAATTGTATTAGATATTTCACAACAATTATCAAATTATTTCACTTAGGACCGGGAGTATAGACCAAAGTCAGAATGAATAAAAAGTAGAATCACATGTGCACCTTGGCTTAGCGCTTACTAGCCACTCATCAGTAGGCGCCGGTATCACGCTTTATAACCACTATTTATGTATTTCATTCAAAGTTTTCATAATTATAAAAAAAGGAAAACTGCTGTCGATCAAGATCACAGTTACAGAATGTGGTGTATTAACTGGCTTTGCGAATTTTGTAATTCTGAATTTCTGTGAAACTTTTCTTATCTCGGATCCATTATATTGATATCCTGTACAAGGTCCATATTTAAAAAGCCAACGTGTGTGAAAACATTTCATGCTCGTTATATATTATATATAGTGAGTTGACTAAAACATCTCATTGTTGAAGACCATACATGTAATTAACTCCAATACAACTTGAATTCACGCTCGTATAGGAGATGGTACCGCTCTAACTAGTGAATATTTCAGAATGCAGGGCGAAATCCTGGCTCCTTCAAATGAGTTGCCAGTTAGCAATAAATTTATGTGTATTTGAGACCATACCGTTTATTTATGCTGAATGTGGTATAACATTGTGATTCCATTTGAACTATTACGTAACTAGATACGCTATATCTAATACATTGTATATATAAAAATAATATACACAAGTTATGCGTGTGGTTTTATATTTTTTCCCCAGATTTATATGGTTCATTTGACCAACCAATCGTTCATAGCCATTAATGGCGCCATTGACACATTCTCAGTTTATATATTAACTTCAGACAGGCTGGTCTAGGCGACATAGTCCTCTGCGTTCTTTCAATTAACGATGACGAAAAAGCCAAGGTTGTTGTGGCTATGAGCACCTCTTCATCACACCAATGCAAATTTCTACTCGCCAAGACGCTCTAGAAACGCTCCAGAAACTGACCTCAGGGGACCGAATTAATAATTACTGTATCCTTATAAATACTTCACAAAGAATAGCAGGTCAATCGGATTAAAAGTAAATATTTGACCAATTTTATACTGCCAAAAGTTTAAAATACATTTAATTGCGTGTTCTAACTTGTGAAAATATATTACATTAATATTAAATTGTACCTAATGCTAAATTTTACTTGGCAAAAAAATTTGATTGAGGTCAATTTTAGTTTGTACGGGATATACAGTACGCATACAATATTACAAAAGTTTCTGAGGGTGGATTAAGATGTTTTTCTATTTCGGGGGTGAATTGTTAATTGTTGTTGCTGCTGTTCAAGCTGTTATTGAGTCGTTGTTGCGCTGCTCGGTATGCTAATATTGTCAGTCGAATTATTGGTGGTGGAATCGTTGAGACTGCTACCATTTTTCATCCTAGTTCTGTGTGATATATGGAATAGAAGGGAAGGCCTAGTTCCGTGCAGGAATTTTTACTAATTAAGCATAGATTCTCTTTGCCAGAAACAAGTTTAGCCAATACGTGCCATATTTGCTTGTACTTGGTTCCTGTTTCTAGCAATTGTCTGAGTTTATCCATACAGAAATTTGGTTAAATTTACACATATCTACTGTGCGTATTTCTTATTTTTTGGTCTAGATGTCTAGATCTTTCCATAGTAAATTATGAAAAAGTATAAGCAAAAATTTTTAGTGCTCTTTCCATGTGCAAATATCAGAAGAAATTTTATCAGATAAAAGATACAAGCAAAAAATTTAGAATATTATTTTGCATTGTACGTTGACAATAAAGAAGCATAGGATAGCAAGAAACGCTCTGTCAGTATCATGAACAAAATCATTTAAAATACCTACACACTTACACGTGCAGACATCAAATACCCGTACGGACCAGTTTTGAAGTTCATATCAAAATAAGTCGTCGGTGAAAAGCTATTTATGTGGGGTTCTTTTTTTCGATAACACTGACCTTAACTTTGATTTTCTCTCACAAACGAATGGCTTCTGAATTATATTCATCTGAATACTGAAGCGTTGGCTTTATATTGCAGAAATGTTGCTTGAACAAGTCAAGTTATCCGTTACAGGTGAGGCTCCCTTTAAACCCACTTCCGTCTTGACACTCACATAGTGTAGGAGAGACCAAAATTTCCACCAATTTTTTTCGGCAATATCAAAATCAAAAGTGAACGCTTAAGACAAGTAAAAATCTTATATTTGACAAGGCACTCGACAGCATAATCAAGGCCAAATTCAAATCATTTTCGTCTGTCATTCAGAACAACAAATGCAAAACAGTTTGGCATTTTACATTATTAGGCATCGTTGGCCTGTTTCCATGCCGTCCTTAATTAATTTAGCAGCGATGCCCACTAAAGCATAGCATGTTGTAGCTTGACTATCTGCTAGGCTTTATTTCGGTGACTTTTCCGATTTTTTCTGTTACTTTCTGCACCTCAATTTCTGACAATCTAACGAAAATATATGAAATGACTAATTAGTCAACGCTTTAACTGATTACTAAGGCATATATTTGGCCCCGTTCCAATGAAGCTTCTCATGATATTGGCCTAAATATATCTTCAAACTAAGCTCGCTTCAAAATTTGAATCCAGATACTTGCAATGCATCCCACTTCAGAAGTTGAGCACTGTTCAATTCCTGGCAGCCGCGAATCCAGCGAGTATTTGGTTATAGCCTATTAGGAACAAAACTGGTCGACTTGTTTATTTTCAATTTCTACCTTATGCAATATTTTCTATACAATTATCATTCATATAATAAATTCCTGCTGTTTTATTTTCATTCACTACAACCTCCACGGGTGGCATGTTCTTTGTTATGTAATGACAAATCATGAATATCTGAATGGAACATCAAGACGAAATCAATGTCGAATTGGATCAGCCTTATAGAACAATTACTCAAGTAGGTATATAATAAAAAATTGCACGCAACGCAAAACTTCGGTGGCGTCTTAGATGAGTTGCAAGGCAGAAGCAAATGTGCCCTGGTTCGAATCCCGGCACTGGTAATCCTAGCAAATACAAGATGAGTACCCATTCACGACGAACCTTTTACTTGATGAGCCACATTTCCATTATTATGTAGTGTTTATTTTATACAAAAAACGCAAAAATAATATAACCCCACTGATATACTTATATATATATATATATATATATATATATATATATATATATATATATATATATATATATATATATATATATATATATATAAATATATATCATATAAATATATTCATATATACATAAATATATATATTCATGATATATATATATATATATATATATATATATGTATATATATATATATAATCTCATTTCGATCATTACAATGTTTGCATCGAACAGTAAGTCACATGTCCAAATCATTCTAATTTTTTTATTTTGTATCTAACTGGAATGCTGCGTTTTTTCATGAATTATTCAATTGCAGCTTCATGTACACACACACCCACAAAGGTATAAACAATCTCCCACAATTACTTATAAATTAGGTTGTGCTTTTTTCTTATAAAGTTCGGAAATTTTATCAATTTCAATCGCCCTTTGTTACATTTCGAATAAACAATTTATTCGTTTTTGGTTTTGTACATCTTCTGTGCACATACGCTTTACGTGCATATAATCGGCATGTATTTATCTGATTTAGCGGCTTGATAAGAATACATTTTAACTGGATTTTGCTCTTTTAACCAGAATTAAATTTGCAAAAATAGGATTTTCAATATAAAATAGGTAAAACAATTTTGTGAAATTGCTTTATTAATTTTATTCCGTAATTCACATAGAATGTGAATTTATCCATAATTATGTGAAGGCAGTGTAATGTAACGGAACGACCAACAGTTAACGTTCATCAAATTCTGTTCAAACTCAAAACGACAAATGATTTTTCTTTTGATATAAATAGGACAGCAGATTGTTTATGCACTGAGATTCATTTGTCGGAAACTCACTTCAATTATTGCATTTGTAATTATTTTAGAAGCCGGTTCTGGAGAACGTATGTGCGCCGTTTCAATGAAGTGATGCGCAATTGCCTATGGGTTTTCACTATTTGATTTGTGTAAATCGCTTAATTTGAAATGTTCTGTTACTCTGGTAATTAACCGTCTGGTTGATCGGCCTAAATAAGTTGATCGACAACCTATGCATACTTGTATCGATAAATAACGTTTGAGGTCGATATTAACGGCTGTTTCTCCTTAATTGCTTGTAAGGGCAAATGTGTTACCTTAAAGAACACTCGTAGATTAGCTGCGCTAATTGTTCATGTTAATGCGGCTTCAATTTTTTTCTACGTTTTGTGAGAAACACAAATCTTCTTAAATTGCTTTCAATACTGGTCATAAACACGTCTGCTTCTTATGTTCCTCCTGTTAACTATCGATTCAACCAATTGTCTAGTAGAGCCATCACACATTACAATGGTTTATGTGTTAATATATTCGTTATTATTTGAATCTGGACTAACTAGTCCATCAAATCGTCAAAAAAACAGAAACAAACTGTTGATAATCTGTCGTGAAATAAACAGAAACTGATATAATGCAATAAGTGGGCAGACCAGAGTGGTCAATGTTAAATTTTTATCATTAATTATCATTAATTTTGTTCTTCAGTTGTAAATCCAGGAACAGTAGAGATTAATCTTATTCATGCTCCGATATGAAAATGATATTTCCATGTGCTTTATTGAAAATTTGGAGTAATGTTCGTTTCTGTGAGCTGTTTCGAAGAACAGGGAAAATGTCATCAACAAAACGCATATACTGTAAGCAGTTACTTAAGCCTCTCTATTCTGATATGTTATCAAGATTGCATAAAAAACTCTCGGACAACGCTGGACGTATAGGGCTCCTCATTGCCATACCTCAATCAAGGCAATCTAGCGAACGCATTACTAAAGATAAGCACAAGTAAATGGTCACAGAATATACATTCAGTTGATTAAATGTACCTTGTTTTTTTTAAAAACAAGACATTGTCAGGAACACTGCCTCAATGTTTCAATAAAGAAAATAAAAATATCCGCTTCAAATCAGAGCATGAAATAGCCGATTGCTTACCGTAATTGGCTTCTCTACAAAAGAAATATGTTTTTGGTCAATTAATTAGGAAAAGTTATCATAAACCAGCCTGCTCTACACCGTATTTTATTACAGCAGTTTCGTGTATTTTAATTATAAATTAACAACAGTTCCCGGTTGCTTTTTAAGATTTGACAGACTGGTTAACAATAAACAATAATAATCAGCATTACCGACGCTACGATATTCGCGGGGACGCTAAAAATCTGCACATTTCAATATAATCTTTCATTTTTGTGAAGAATCACGCTAACCAATATCATTTTCAATTTAGAGTTAGACAGGCAAAACGTAGAAAATACATCCGTTATTTTGCCAAGAAATTAATCTACCGCCTGGCTAAACCAAAATTGGTTTAAACTAGTGTGACCACCTCGTCGAATTTAATTATTTTTACAATTAAAATCAAACATAAACACATATAAACGTACACAAACACACGATTAAAAGTGAAGATGCATACAGGCCAAAATGGGAATTTAATTGTCCCTTATGGTGGAATCCAAAAATGATATGCCAGTAAAACGTACTAAATTTTAAAAATGAAAAGAAACACATTTTCAGTTATATTCCCAATTTATTCTCATTCAATTCTCTATTTGTTAGTTATGGTGCCTTCTGGTGTGATTCAGTGAACTAAATTGCGAATTAACGTATCTGGAGGCTTTTTGCGCAGTGCGAGCTTAATATGATGATTTTACGCGAGTTACTTACGCGAGGTGTTGCTTTGCAATATCAGTTTCACAAAGATTCGCAATTCCAATGGTTAGTATGAACGATGTTGAAGCCTTCGGCAAAAAGGGACAAATAGGCACCCAGTTTGATCGAAGACAAAAGAGATGCGTACGTAGAAATGGTGATCAATTGGATCTTTGTGAAACTGATAGTGCCAAGCGACAACCCGCGTACGCAACTGGCGGAAAATCATCAAAACCGTTTCCTGTTTAATACTTTTTTTCAGTTCAATAATCAATCGTAATTACCTCGATAGATAAGGGAGCAGGATGAGTAAGTAGATATCTCAACCAATGCTTCAACCAAGGTTCGACAGTGATGCCTGATCAAAGAACGGCTGGATGTTTCTCATCAAATTATAAACGCTGTTAATGTTTAACGCTTCCTATTGCACAGGTGACCATAGCCTAGACCAAACTGAGCGCGTACTTTCATTTCAAAATAGAATGTTGTGCCGCAGGCTATACTCGGATATGGGCAATTTTTCGTAGCAAATCGGACGACCAAAGATTTATCTGACTTAATGAATTTGGATTTGTGCTTAGTGAGGCAGATGGGCCGTTCTGCAATGGTTAGCCAGCTGGACACCATAATCAACCTTTTCTCAGACTAGTGTTACAGTGTTACAAGATATACGGCATCAACAATTTCGACAAACAATGTTAAAGAAATAGCACATCTATCAGAAAAGTCGACGTTCATCTCATATAGCTCATAGAGACTACCAATTGAATGAACTTAAATCGATGGGTCATTATAGATAGTCGAACCATTTTGGTCATTACGCGATCATCATTGCAGAAAGTATGGCACGCCACAGAATCGGAAACAGCTGACTCGACTATAATGCATTAATATTTAACAACTGATATGAAATGCCCATTACGAGAGTATGACGTATTACATGAACTTGAAATATATATATGCCAATTTCGCTAAAAATCTGGCTAAATTAAACTTATTCGCTTCTCTGACTACACTAGAAAACTATGACCGAATTTGATACAGCATAGAAGAAAATGATATATCGTTGTATGCAATTAATAAAGCATTAACTGTACGTGTGATAAAAAAATTCATTTTAATCTCTCTCCCTCTCTCTCTCTCCATATATATATATATATATATATATATATATATATTGTGTGTGTGTGTGTGTGTGTCTCCATTTTTGTGGAGTTGAAGAAATAGCACTCTTCTGTTCATTTGAAGTAGATTTGTCTCTTTAGGTTGCGGCTCACTTTCTAAAAGCATCAAATAATTTCATGGTAGCATGGCCATTGCTAATACGTAGAATTTCAGCATTAAATTTGAGGACTTTACGCTTGGGCGCTGTAAATTTATTAATAAAAATAATCCAGCATTGATCCCTCTCTAAGGCGTAACCAAAAGTGGACCAATTACTAAATTTGCTAGTCACGATTCAAGATCGTTTTTCTTTTGTAGCCGTTGCACCTTACGAAAGAGCTTTGATATTCATTAATATAGCAAGTAAATTATTATGTTTATCCGTCGAAAATATGTGCCTAACACTGAGAGTCGCGTTGTCTGAAATATTAATTGCATTCCAAAGGAGCATTGTAGCTACAAACTTATGTTACTTAAGTGAGAAAACCATCGTTCGTTCACTATAATAGGATGCAGTGGAGCACAATGACAAGTCGCCAGCCCATTTGCTTCTTTGAGGCTTTTCGCCTTATGACGAGATGCCAATTGCGATCCTGGAAGGTAAAGCTCGAGAAAAATGGATTAAGGCTAACTACACTGTTAGTGAGATTAATGCCATTGTCACAACTTTTTGTCAGCCGAGGTTTATTATCACTCAGTATCGTTTCTCGTGCAATCAACGGAAATCACTAGAATGTTCGAATACCGCTAAAGAATATAGCCACAATAGTATAGCTGAACAACTAAGAAATGACGCAAATATGCTGAAAAACTACAGAATCAGGCTTTAGCGTGGAGCAAAGCATAAATCTCCGGTCAGTTGAATCCTTTGCTGCCATACTGGATACTAGTAAAATACCTTCAAAATTAAATGGTTCACATTCGCTTTTTTCCGTATGTTAAGCCTCAAAAGAACACATTGTTGGTTGCTTGAAGAAGCACTGGTATTCTGGATGCGAACACTGATATATCCGATTTTTGTGCAGCTCACCAGACGTATTACATTTGAAAGCTTGCATAGTAAGATCTCTTTAATTCTATGCACCGAGCTATAAATTATTCTAGGACCTGAGCTGCAACCGTGGGACGGCAAAGCAACTAAATTTGCAGTCTTTTCTTTTCCTGTCGCTTTCCGTCTAGCTACGACTGGAAGTCGAGTGGTCAAATGTTTAAACGATTTAGACGTTCAATAGCAAATTAAATAAAAACCACTTACGACAGTTTCAAATAAATATGCATGAAAAGTATGTTTATTACTTACAGAAACAATCACATTGTACCTCGTGAGTATTAATGTTAAAGAAATGTTTTTGTCGATTGGAATGATTACATAAATTTGCCTATCTATCAGCACAACACCCAGTATTATTTGAGTATTGTTTCCTTTAAAACAAGTTAACGGTTATAATATAATGCAGTGGATATTATCAAAATTATATATATATATATATATATTATAATAATATATATATATATATATATATATATATATATATATATATATATATATATATAATTTTAATCATCTTTGTTATACTAATGAAATAAATAATCTGCTTTATTTTATAGCATCCACGCCTTGCAATTCTGCAACAGAAAATCTCTCAACTAAATTGGTGGCAATAATAGAAACCTAATCTTAAACACATGTAAGACATCTGCTTTAAATTTCGCAAAACTTGCCTGGTGACAAGATGGATTTGCCTGACACGCAAGTTTCAGTTTCTGTTAAAAAAAAACAAATATTTTTATACGAAAATATAATTACCTTATTGCATATCAATTGAAACGCACAGGTCCAATAAATTAGGAAAACACGTCAACGCTTTTTTAATCAAGTTTGCGAGCTTGAAGTATACACCAATCCCATTGTATTTAACCAGTCCTCGAACAACATAACAAAATTAATGTTCGTGACTGCATAGAAATTGTGCAACCGACATTTCTAGTCACGTACAATGTATGTGAGACTACTAGAGGTGAGAGCCGCATATCTAATTTTGCTTTCTATTTATATGGAATGCGGTTTGATCATCGCTAGTCAGTTTGCCGTCGTACTCCGATGATGATTATAGAAGGTCGAAACGCGTCAGTGCGTTGCGACTGGCGGTATATTTGTAATGTTGTTCGAAAACTGGTTAAATATAATGGGGTTGGTGCTAATTTCACGCTCGCAAACTTGATTTAAAGAATTGTTACCACCACCCGCGCATGAACAGAACGCTATAGAAATATATAAAGCGCTGTGTCTTAACAAAATGTAACCCAGTTTATTTCACAGTAAACATGCATTGGCGACCTTTAAGCCATATTTCGTGGTTGTGAACGTAATTGATAAGATGTTTCACTTATTCAAACTCAACTCCAATTTCAATTTTTTGTATGTTTCTCTTTTTATAAATAGCATAAATAAGCTAATTTGTATGCACTTGAGAAACGTTTTGGAAATAAATCTTCAATCTATATGAAAAAGTTTGTTTTTAACTTTTCCTATTTCGCTGGTAAGTTCAGTTTACGCAAAGCACTTTTTAACCGATAACTTAACTGATATTTAAACTTTCATATTTATTTTCACTTTTCTACGTCAAATTTTCATTTTGTACAGAATAAATATCGTCTATTTTGTTTTCCATTTTGTGGTCAAGAAGGCAGTTTCCTAGGAAAAATTCGATAAATATTTTTTACTCAGGTCGTACCAATTACCCCTGAGGATATCTTCCTACAAATTCTTCTGCAGAAAAGAATGTTTAGCTTTGTTTCATAAGAAATACACCTGATGATTTAAAAAATTTCTAGATTTACAGCCAAATTTGTTTTAATATATCATTAAAAAATTTATTGTCCTCACAAATATTAAGCAGAATTTAATTCTACAGACTCATTTTTATACCATTTATGGTGAATACTCCGGAAACTTTTCTACTTGTTAAATTTGAGTTAAACAAACAGATGATAAGTGTCGCATTTTAAAAATATTTTTGTTGATAACAAATTACCTGACGAACTAAAGGCTACACTGACACCAGTCATAACATTTTACTATTAAATATTAGGTAATGGATTCCAATTCTTTCAACAAATGTAACTTTCCACAATATCCTCCAGGGATGTGCAATGCAAATTCGATGTTTGGGGTAGACAACTGAGAAGCCTTCAGATAACGTGCTCCTATCAGTTTCAGTTGCAAAGACAGGTTCGTTACCCAGTTTAATTAATCTACAGCATGCAATGCTACCTATATGTTTTGGTGTAATCTTTTGTATTTTCAATGTACGTTTCTATCAGCTTCACCCGAAAATAATAGTTTTGTTCAGACTAATTTAAAATAAAACAGAAAATCAACCGTCTTTAAACAATCTCGTATGCATTTCATCGCTTACGTTAACATTAACGTTGTGCGATCGAATTATCTTTTCACTCAATTTGTGTAATATTAATGTGAACTGATAAAAATCGTTGATAGCAAAATGAGAAAAGAACATAAAAATGTAGTTATAAAAATGTTACAAACAAAAGGATCATATGATAATTTAGTAGTTACACCCGAACTATTTAATAAACTAATGTAAAACAGTGGCTACTCAACTACCAAACCCGAACTATTGGTTTCCTTTTCAACAAAACTCCTGACAAACGTAAATTTGAGGTTAATTTTAGCACCGATCTTACCGTGTGTAATGGGTTACAGCGAACATCTCGTTTCATGTGCAATCCAGATCTTAATAATACGCAGTAACTCTCAGTGTTGAATGAGTATTAGTTAAATAAAAGCAAACATACCTGGTGCAAAAATGAAGTTTAAGCTTCTAAAGGAGACTTTCGCCTTTGACATTTAGGCAGATAGTGCTCATCAGCCTAGTTGGACAAGCGATCTAGGAGAAGAAAGCCTTCATATAAACCATTGTAACATGTATTAGTCCCAATCCTAGAAATTTTGCACGTAGAAAAATTATGTAACGCTAAAATTGGACAACCATCCGGGTTTGGATATGAGGGATATAATCCAATCGTTCGACATCGCAAAGATGCAGACTCCGATGATCTGCCATCGACTTTTTTTAAATGATGATAGTGACCAATAGTAGGGCGTTGATGAACATATTTTGTACTATATGGCATGCGGAGACCGTGACGGTTATTTGAAGTGTGTCGACTACCATTATAAAATTTTAAAATATATAATAATATAATATAATAATAATAATAATATATAATAATATATATAATGTATATAATATAGTAAAATATATATAATGCATAATATATAATAATATATATTATAATAATATATAACATATAATAATATAATAATATATAATATTTTACAAAGGCAATCATAGTCTGTTCGATGACCATCGTGGTATAAACTGAATTTTAGTCGTATCTAGGATTTTATATCGATTACCCTATATCATCTCAGCGCTATGCATGAATCACATACTAGAGAGGAGACAGTCAGATGCCTTCAAGGTAGAGTTTGTAAAGGTTATAATTTATTATAAAGCGAAGTCTGAAAATAGACATGAATTAAGCCGTCCCACATTAGCAGAACTTTTGTCTTCATGTATGCATATGAATGAATGGATCGCATTGTTCTCTGAGATATTCTGTTAAGAATTGTTATGCCCAAAAATTTAGTTATTTTAATACGAGCTCTCTAAACAAACACATCTCGTTGCGTTTGATTATATAAATTAGTATTTTACAACTTTGCTAATAGCACTGCTGTCCCTCAAGTATATTCATTTTCTCTATTTTTATATTTCGTAATAGATTTCGTTATGCATTATACACTTTAGTACATTCATAATGCATGCGTCAGCGTTCTCCCAGGCAGTAGATTAATCGACCTTGACTATGCGAATAATATTGTATGCATATTCAATAGCCTAGATACTTCCCAGACCATAAGGATTAGATTAATTGGCGTTTTTGACACGAAAGCCTTACCATTTATCTACAAGGCTCTAGGGCAAGAACACGCATTAACTCATTATAACTCTACATTTTTACTGTCAATATATGAAACTAGTTGACTGGTTATCATATATTCGTGGGTCTATCAAAAATGAAGGCCATTCGACTGATGAGGTGAGTATGCGAATTGGAAAGGCTAAATTAGCAGTCTACAAACTTCACTTTGTATGAAGAAACGTCAGTGTCTCACTCTTCCTTTAAAGTCGTTTTACAAAGCATCGACATATTCAGGTCAACTATACGCTAATGAAAAATGGACATTTTTAATCGAAGATTTTAAACACTTTCATACAATCTACTGGAGTCCGCAGACGTATTTTAAACCAAGTCTCCATCAATTGTGCTGTTTCGATTACGTTTAACTTATACTAACAATTAGATGGCTCAATAGAAAATTATTATCTAAGCCTGAGCAAAGTTGACGTAAGAAACTGAATAGACAGATTTCGACATTTCTGAAACGACTAGAGTCAACTGAAATCAAATTAGCTAGTATAGGATGTGTTCATATATCGCTTTATTGCACATATACGAATCGTAGTTCTTGAAAGTAAACGTTGCGCATTACGGCATTGAATCCTGCTTATAGGCGATTATGCTGCAGATTTGCTGAAGAATCATCTCTTTAAAACTCTTGTCGTGAGTTCGCAGAATTAAATACGAGGTATGATTTCGTTTATGAGGTGCCCAGCGAAAACTCTAAAAGAGCTGGTTTAGCAATGTCGACTTGCTTCGAAGTTTACATCGTTTAGTTTTTGGTGTGCTGGTAGAGTTTGCATCTGGGCCACACACAGAGTTAAGTTTTAAGGTTTTAGTTTTGTCAGTAGTACTATAACATTATACAAATTTCTTGTTGTTTTCAGTATTATAAATTTTATTATTTTTGATTTTTTATCTTTTCCTAATGGCTATGTGACTGTTAAGTAAAGGTTAGTAAATGAAGTTGTACTACTGTCGTTAATAAGTATGCCGCTGTTAATGATGATGACGTTGTTGATGCTAGCAACAATATTAATGATGATTATGATGATCAATTAAATAAAATAAATTAAATTAAATAGTTTCTATTCGCGTACGCTAATAGCGCAGGACTTTCTAATCAATGAAGAAATGAATCTATGAGCATTTGTTACAACAACACCTCTAATAAAAAAAATCAAAATTTGTTTATTCTTGAATGACAAAGCTGCTAAGAACGCAGTGACTGTACAAATCTAGATTCCGACAAATTGAATCTAGCTCGCAAATTTGATTTGAAGAAATGAATCTAGGAGAAGCTTTTGCTATAATTAACCGAGAAATGATTTGGCGCGCGATAATAGCAATTATTTAAATCAATGTAGCCAGTTCGATATAATAACCAATCCTATTACCAATACAATTTTCAGTATGCACTAAGAATCGCATTATGTAGAAGAGCACGTGTCTAGGTTTTAGCTCTGTTCGCGGCAAATTCTGGGCAGTACTTGAAGAGTTCTCAATACGGACGAAACCGGTCTACTGAATGAATTTCCCTTGCTACATTGCACAATGCTTATTTTATATTGATATATGTATATAATGGTATCGTGCCTATATCATGCTTGCAACCATGATTTACATTTCATTTTTTACCAAATATATCTAGAAAACGGACATATGCTATAACCATCGCGGAGCACATTGGTGACACATATCGCACCTCAAACCGGGCGAATTTAAAGGTATTTGTCCAATTTAGAGGCTAATTGAAGCTGTGCATTGCGGATGTCGTAACCTACAAAATCCTTCCTTGGCAGTTAAATAGATAAAATAAATTTGTACATCATTTCAATATGAACGACAGAATTTGGTGTGTGTGTGTGTGTGCGTGTGTGTACATGTTTGTGCGTGCAGGGTTGTATGAGTGTGGGCGTTTTCCTATGTGAAGGCCTATGCAAATACAGTTTTTGTTTCCTGTTTGCTGTTCTAGGCCTTCCAGAATTTTTGAAAAAAGTGTTTGCTTTGCTATTCTAAATTTTAAATGTAAGGAAACAAGTATTTCAGACTAGATAGGAGTTGACGGGAAATTTTACTTTTAAAACTACGTAGTAAAAGCTTCTCATAATACATTTAGCCGTCACTGATAGTTCATAAAATTTGGATAGAAAATAATTATACTAATAAATTATTTTACAATTACTTTAAATGAATGTCGCGATCATGATAAAAATTATATTTGCATTATATATGTGCATTTTTCAGTCTAAACTAAGCGTTGCATAATATAGAAAAGGCAATTCATCAATTAGACCAATTTCGTCCCTATTGGGAACACATCAAGAACTGTCCAGCATTTGCCGTGTACGAGAATCGAACCAGGGCATATTCGCTTCAGAATCTGGGACTGTATCAACTTTCAAATCATATACCAAATTATGTTTTCTGGTTAGCTTTTCTTTCATTTTGAACTAATGTGGAACCATTTAATTTATAAATTTACAACTAACCACCCCCAATCTGTCATTATATATCATACACCACGCCACCTGCGTAATGTTATTGGTTTCGAGTATAATAGAAAGATTTTCATATATATATATATATATAATTTTTTTTTTTTATATATTGTTAGTGGCCAAAGTAAGATTCTTTAATAAATGTGACCCATTTCGATTCCAGTCCGCGTAAAATTCTCCACCATATTTGAAGAGTTGCAAACAAAGGCGTAAACTGTTTCCTGAATGAATTGTCCTTGATACTTAATGCAACGTTCTATTTATACGGTGATATATATTTATATATATATATATATATATTTTTTTTTTACGAAATCATGCCATTATACTTCAAAACCAGTGTTAATGTCTCCGATGCACTATAACGGATCTCTGGTGGCTAGATACAACTTCAAGTTTTAAGTGATTTCAAATAGGTTTTTCATGAAGAAGAGGTTAAGCAGAAAGCAAAAGTTTGTTGGAGTCTACAAACTGCATAAGTGACAAGTGCATAAAATCACAGACTTTTAAAAAATGGTCCCACGCTCTTGTCACATCCGCGGCTATTTCCGGACAATGCTTGAAGAATTCCCAATTAAGAAGAACCCGATTTACCTAACGAAATTTTTTGCTTATCATGACTATATATATGTATACGCATGTTTAGCAATATCTATGTAAGTATATATGTGTACTTCATTTCAATTTGCCATAAATATATATAACCAGATCGAGTTCTACTTAAATTTTCCAAATAAAGGTCTATTGGATTAAAATGCAAATTTTAAGTTTAAACCTCTAATTTCGAAAATTAAAATATTGAATACGGATATTTCAAAATTAACTTTAATGAAAATAATTGATACTACTGGTGAAATATCGTAAATGTGAAACATATCGAAAGCCACATAATTAAAATACGATGCCAGATGTTCCATAATGAAAGATTGGGGATGGTTAGTTGGAACTTTAGGTCTAAAGTCTGCCATATAGTCTCCACCTATAGGAAAGGCTAATCGTGAAACATGGGTTAGTATATAAAGGAGAGTTGTTTATAGTGTGCGGCGGGGTGGCTCATTGGTTAGAGAATCAGTTTCTAGAGCAGACGTGCCCAGGATCGAGCTCTGTCCAACGACAATTTCTGGATGCACGCGATTAGTGCCCAATAAGGACGAATCCGGTCCACTGGATGAATTTCCTTCTTTGCATTATACGATGCTTATTTTTTGCTGACAAATGTGTGTAAATAATAGGTCAGGTATTTATATCAAGATCGCAATCATCATTATAGTAAATGATGCTGGTTTATTGACATTAGCATACCATGGTAATTAGTCAAAATTTAATATGAAGTGATTAAAAATCCCATTGCCCTACCTATTATATGATTTGGATTACATATTTATTATTAAAAGAAATAAAACTATTTCCAATCATATCTTTCTTGAAATTATCATTTTTGAACCACGTAAACGAAGGAGTATTTAAATCGTTTTCATGAGCATAAATTTGTTTTCTTCAAATAATTGTCGAAGAAGAATCAGTAATGTATCGAGCAAACTACATCTTTCAAGAGAGGCATAATAGAAAAAGTTTGGCATCTTTCGACTCAAGTAAGCATGTTTTGTAGTTAAACAATCAGTGATAGCGCGGGTGGTGATAAGTATCCAAATCTAGGTCATAAATTTCAAATAAGCACAAATTCCATTGTTCAAAATTCTTTTAAATAAAAATGGCAAATCTACAAGTAATCACAATGATCGATGAGATTAGACATATGTAC
>JAQBSW010002899.1:0-92500 GCA_029291075.1 Eudiplozoon nipponicum
TTGTGGTTTGCCTTTCCCTCAAGTGGCATGGTGCCTGTTGTATAATGCTAGATCGGGAGTAGCTAGTTAGAACTTCAGATCTGAAGAAATGTCAAACTACTTCCATTTTAAAGAAAGACTAACCAAAAACATCAATTTGTATTACTTAAAATTGCCTATAGTTTACGGCGTGGTTGGCGCATTGGACAGATTCCCAGACTCTCACACAATGTACCCCGGTTTCAGCCCAGTCCGAGGCAAATTCTGGAACAATATGTAACTCGAGCATTGCATGCGATTGCAAGCTTGATAACAGATAGACAGACGGGACAGTAACCTGTTCTCATCCAAGAAATGATGGTTCGCTTCAGTGTAACAATGAAAATCATGCTTAATTAGGCCATAGTTAGCCATTCGTACTACGTGTTGAAAACTGAAATCTATTTTTTCTTTGATAAGCTGTTTTGCCATCAATAGCGAACCAGTATTATCCACCCATAGCATATGGTTTTGAATCACCATTAACCATATTTTATTTCAGTAACATAAATATTCCCCCGCGTCTGACAAATTTGCGCTAATTTAGTCACTATGAATTTAACTTTATGCTATCTGCACAGTAAAACCTTATTCCAGATTTAACTTGCTACTGAAGACCTCTATTCAATATTACCAACAAGATTTACGCCACTGTTAACAATATGACTAATTGGAATGTATTTTTGAACGCCTGTTAAACTACCACATATCGTTCAATAACGATTTAGCAGCCTCGTCATTACAAGTTGTTATCCTTACCGGAGTCAAAGTTCCTGCACTTCTCTCTCTCTCCAGTACAGTAAATGCAGCGACAACTTTCTCCTAAATGAACATTAAAATTCGAAATAGTAAGCGAAGAACTTTTATTCGGATTTAGAGACCATAATAATAAACAGTGTCCATTTATAGAGCTCATGCGTTTACCTCATGCAAACAATTGTTCACCGCGTGAAAACTAAACTTTAAATTACAACCACATATGTTCTAACATAATTATCCTCCTACTTAATTAATTATGGCCATATATGTTCTAACGTAGGTATCTTCCTACGCCACTATGGCGAGGTATAATATACTTATGAGATGTCTATTTAGAATAATCTTAAGCAAATGGTATTCAGAACAGTCATTTTGATCAATTTAAGTAGGAAACCTAGAATATACCTGAACGCACCGTTCAAGTTGGCGAATTTTTATATCCAGTACTTCTGATAACAATGAAGAACCGATGTCTTTCAATATGCCCAGATGTATTAGGCTGGCTGTTGCTGACATTGAAAAGTAATATAAGTCATATAAATATATTTAACCAAATTGATCGAACTACAGGATAAATAACATCAATCATAAGAAAAATAATATTTATTTTCAATATAAATGAATTAGAACTAAAAGTTGATATAGAACATAATAAGTAATTCCAACAGCGAATTTACCTGCGTTCGTAGTCTGACAAGCAGAACTGTTACTAAGTATACAGGAATTAGTTCCTGTAACCGAAGAAATAGTGGAAATCCCAGCTGTAAAAGTAGTTCCGGAAGAAGATCCTTGAATAGCAGAATTAGGCAGGCCATTTAAAGCCATATTATTTGGATTGTTCATGCTGTTTACAGTGACGTTAGCACCGGTCGAGTTGACGGCTTCGCAGCTACCAGACGCGTTTGAAAGTGCCATAGAAGGAAAATTGTTAGATTCGTTATTAGCTTTGTACTCCTGTTTACAAAAAAGTTTTATATTAGCAAATATTACAGCTAATGTTAAATCATTAATCAAAATCATCATCACAATCATCACCGCCATAATCATCATCTTCACCATTCACAGACATAAAAATGCCTATAGTAACTAATGTTCCACTGCCATACAACCATAAGAAGAGAAACAAAAAAACCAAGAAAATTATTTATAAATAACGAAAAAAAATTTATAATTAAGGCACACAACACCAGTGTGGCCGAGTCAGCTTTAAGGCAAGACAACATCAGCAATACAACTTACTTGCGGGTTTTACTTTATCACGCCATAAACAAAACAAAACCTCGCAGATAACTCTGCCCTACTAAAAAAAGAAAGTCACGAAGATGATTCTACTAGAAATCTGCAGCGAGACCACCATTGATCTCGATTCGATGCGATATCGCGTTGGGTTTCTAACCAGGAACTATGATGAGCACTTGGACCCCATCCTGGCAGACGAGTAGGTCTTCTACTACTCAATTTGGATGTAAGCGACTTCATCGGTTGCTGCCATGTCAAAATATATATATATTTAAATTTAGTTGAGAGATTTCATTATAGATGAAACTGCAGTGAAAACGTCACTGGGTTCTATCCGAAGCACAAAGAAGGAAAAGAACATTTCACGGACTAGAATAGAATAGAATAGAATATCTTTATTTGGATTCAAACCACACATATTCCATCAAATAATAAAATTGGAAATTGTACAATATATATTAAAAAAATTATCACATCACAATAATTGTGCAATTAATCTCATGTAGATAGGTATATCTCACTAGTTGTACAATACAATATATCAATATCAGAAAGTTCGACTGAAAAGAATAATATATACATCATCTAATTAGGAACAATTAAGGTATAATTCGAGTGTAACATTATGCAAAAATTGAGAACCATGACTAGCAATTGATTGTATGTAATGTTAACTAATTTGAAGATATAGTGCATAACATTTCAATTATAATAATACAAAACTTGGAAATAAAAATCTCAATAAAATCTGTTTCCGATAACAATTATCCTTGTCTTTTATTCAACCATGAGAAAGTATTATCATAATCAAAAAAATAAAAGATATCAGCAGGATTGCAGACTTTTTCAAGTTCAGTAGATAAAGTTTTAAAAGACATCTTAGATGGAGGCATTTCTCTAAGCCCCTTCGGCAATTGGTTATAAATTTTGTAGATTTTCGAGAAAGAGAATAACTTGCTCGCTACATTCCCCACAAAAGGAGGAGATATTGCCATATGTCCAGATCTAGTTCCAATTTCATGACTCTTTCCTATCGGAGTCATATAGGCACCAGTCCACTGGTTCAAATGGAAAACTTTTATACAATAAAACATCCTCCGAAACCACAGAGATTGCAATGACACAAACTGTAATCTAGAGGCGTATATAGTGCAATAAATAGGACTAATATGTTTCACAACTTTTCTTTGTACAGCTTCTATCTTATTAGACAAACCCTTTTTTAATGGATTCCAGGTAGCGACAGCATATTCTAGTACCGGTCTAATCCATATTATATACATTTGAAGTTTTATATCATTTGATAAGATATTTCGATTTATTAGTGCCCATCTTTTCTTGGCACTGCCTACTATACTTTCAATGTCTCTCAGCAGAAGCTGTACATTGAATAGTTATGCCTAAATCCTTAATTTATTGCATAAGTTTAATCTCAAACACATCATTAATAACAGCATCATGAAAATAAACATAATGAAAGTTTGTTCTGTTCCCTATTTTTAAAGCTTTCGTCTTTTTATTGTTTATTCTCAGCCCTAGTGTAAACAAATATTTACTCAAATCATACAAATCTAAAGTCACATTATTTTTGGAGAATTCGACATTCTTTGGATCAATTGGGAAGATTATTTTTAAATCATCAGCGAATTTGCAAACTCGACCGTTAAGGATCTTAGTTTCCAAATTTGCTAATACAATTTTAAATAAAATTGGCCCAAGCTTGATCCCTGTGGAACTCCACTCGTTACTCGTTTTGATTTTGATATCAAATCGTTTACTTGAATACTCATTCGTCGATTATATAGATAGTATTTAAGTAATCTAAAAATATTCGGATCAATATTCAACAAACTAATCGCATTCAAAATAGCATCAAAAGATATAGAGTCAAAAGCTTTTGAGATATCTATAAATACAATTAATGCATCTAACTTATTCTCGTCTAATGTGATTACATGTTTCCACATGGAAAGCATATTAGTAGTTGTCGATCTACCTTTCGTAAAGCCATGTTGACATAAGTCAAAATCAGCCGGTAACATACGTTCTAAATGATCTAGTATCAATCGTTCTATTATCTTCAAAAACGAAGAGATAATAGAGATTAATCTATAATCACTGGCGCACGTTGGCTTACTAACTTTTGGCAACGGCTTAGCTACAATCGTTAATATATCGATTGGTAATTTCCCATCCTTCAAAATTCTATTTATAAAGTTGCAGAGTGCATTCCTAAATGTTAAGGGTAATTGAATCAGATTATCAATCGAAATACCAAGGTGATCTTTTTGTTTTTTTGATTTGATTTTTAACATCAATTTTATCAATTCATCACTGTCAATAACAAGTCCTGGTTCCTGGCCTCCCAAAGGATCTGATAGTTCTATAAAAGTTCTCTCATTCTGTGGATTGCATATCAAATTGACAAATACTTCCTCCAATTCACAGAGAAATCCAGACTCAGTTTTATCCACAGGTAGTATAAGCTTTAACTTTTCCTTGTATTTACTGTAATCTGTGAGGAGTTTAAATCCTAATCGAGGATTACTCTTCATTTTGGCCAAAATAATTCGTTCTGATCATTGACGAATTATTAGCAGTGATGAATTAATTTCGTTATCAATGGAATCTAACCTCATTTGTTTAATACTATTAATAAGACTACACTTTATTATATTATCTCGTTTAATTCTTAGTTTACACAATTTCCTATTAATTCGTTTCGGTATAATGTCCGTAAACGTAGATGCCTGAAATAAAACAGATAATAACGATGAAACAGAAGAAACAAATTCATCAGTATTCAAGAAATAAAAACTCTCATAATCAATCAGTATGCTTAATTCTCTAAAAAAATTCCAGTTGATTCTGGAACAGTGCACGTGTGCATTTTCACAACTTAATTTCTGTGTTATGCCACTCAAGAATTTCCATTGTAAAATAATTTGTTTATGGTCCAATTCTTTGAAATAATTGACAACATCATAACTGTGCGATTTCACCATTTCAATTTCTAAATATACATGATCTAAGCATTGCGAACCTCTAGTTGATTCATTTATAATCTGCTTGAGATCATGGTTAGAAAAAAATTTGGATAATTCACAGTCCTGTAACTTATTAAAGTCACCTACCACTACATTCTAGCCATGGCAGTCAAAGATAGATTGAAAAGAATTGGTAAATGTTTGATCATCAAATAAAGTAGCATACGGCGGTCTGTAAACCGCTGTTAAGATCAGATTATCAAATTGTATAGATAAGAAATCAATGATAGCATTATCATCACTAGTATGTAAAATTTTCGCCTTAAATACAGATTTACAATAAATGAGTACTCCTCAAATCGAAAACATGCTCCAGAAACGAATTACGAATATTAGAGTAGGATTATCCTATTTATCACATAATTATTTTTTTTCCTTATCAGTTTTAGTAATACTACCATTGTCATCCATGATTCCGTTTCAACAATCAATAGCACAAACTGATTAGTGCACGATTAAGAATCAGAAACTAAATGCAGGAACAGATTAATAATGTTTGATTAAGACCAACTAATATAACACTACAAATTAACTTCTTGATATTCGTATTTAGCATTATTAAAATGACCGTTCTTCATTACAACCAACCAATAGAAGAAGTGAAAACTGCATGAGTCAGAACAAGGAACTAGCTCCAGGAAAGGATACAGAAAAATTTTCTAAAATTAAATTATGCATAATCTATAACTTGACGATTATTTAATCAACCGCAATGCTAAAAACATTTTCATCTGTGGCTTCTATCTACCAATCAACAGAGGTGGTGATTACCACACAAGTAATAAACAGAAACGTGTTCCGGCTCCAGATTAGGTATGTTGGAAAAAGATTAACTAATGCATACATTTATTACCTAATGCAACGTCCAATAACTTTGTAATTCCAAACAATCATTCTTGATTTGTATCTATAAACCAACAGAAGTAGAGACTATTGGACGAGTTAGAATCAGAATCAAGCTCCAGTTACGAAAATAATATTGTATCAGGATTAAATTATGCACAAAAATTAAAGCTTAACCACAACGTAATTAACTTTATTATTTCAAATTATTCAACATGAGTTATGCCTACAAATCAGCAGAAGAAGCGATTACTCGATGAGTCATGATCAGAAACTTGTTCCAGCAGCAGACTATCTGGCGTCATATTAATTAACTTTATTATGACAAACTATTATCCTTGATAACTGTCTACAAACAAACAGAAGTAGCGAGCACTCGACGAGTCATAATCAGAAATTTCTTGCGGGTACAAGCAAAGAGTTTTGGAACAGGATTAAGTGTGCAAAAATTGACTAATAAAGGTGACTCTAAATAACTTTTTTAAATTAAAAACAACCATTCTTGATTTTTTTACCAACCAAAAGAATTATCGATTACTGTACGAGCTAGAATTATAAACTTCAGCTATTGACTAAGCACATTGGATCAGGATTAGTTTATACATAACTTTACAACTTGCAAATTAATTTTATCAATACAAAATAACAAATATTATTTCTGTCTACAAATTAACAGAAGTAGCGAGTACTCCACAATTCAAAAACTTCCTCCAGCTACAGACAAAGAATGTTAGAACAGGATTAAATTATACAAATAAGTAGAAGTAGCGAGAGCCACAGATTACAAATCTTGGATCAGAATTACCTAATGCACAAAATTATTATTTAATGTCATCTTCACTAACTTTGTAATTCCAAACTCTCATCCTTGATTTGTATCTACAAACCAAATGAATTAGCGACTATTGAACGAATTAGAATCAAAATCCAGCTTCAAGTATAGATAAAAAATATTGAATCACGATTAACTTATACATAATTTGACAACATAACGTTATGTTAATTTACTTTATTATAAAAAGCATTACCATCTTGCATTTCTTTCTACCAACCAATAGAAGTATTGATTACTGCACGACTCCGAATCAGAAACATGTCATAGCTACAGATTAAGAATGTTGGAACAGGATTAACTTATGCATAAATTTAAGACTTACTGACACGTTAATTTACTTTAATACAAAAACAATTTGTCGTCCATGATTTCATTCTACCCAACTATAGGAGTAGAAAAACTCGACGAGTCAGAATCAGAAACTTCTTTCAAATATAGACTGGGAAAATGGATCAGCCATTAAAATATGCCAACATTTACTTAGCTTCCTGTTAAATATATTTTGTATTACAAAATATTATCTTGTATTTTTTTCTACCAAACAATAGGAGCAGTTTGCTGCACGAGATAAAATCAGAAACTGCCACCAGCTACTGATTAAGAATGATGGACTATGATTAACATATGCGCAACTTCATTACTTAATCGTATTTATTGTTGCAAACATTGTCGACCTTGATTTTTTTCCACCAAAAAATAGAATTAGGGATTACTGCATCAATAATAATCAGAAACTTGCTCCAGCTACAGATTAAAAAGGGTGGAACAAGATGAATTCAAGCATACACTTACTAGTTAATGTCATGTTAGCCAACTTAATTGTTACAAGTTGTCATCATTAACCTTTGTATATAAATTAACAGAAATAGCGATTACGTATAATAACTTGTAATTTTGAACGATCCATACTGGATCAGCGGTTGCACATGATATAAACGGTCTACTTATCTACTGAATCATTCAGCGTGGTTAAGCGATATCAAGTTAATGCAGAAACCTTCAACTCCAATCCTGCCTTTTTCGTTCTCTTCCTTCTCCTCTATCTAACAATAACGCTCTTTTAGATGCTACGTATATGGCGTACGTTGACCATAACACTGAGCTCAATATCAGATTATCAAATATCAAAAATATCTCAAGTAAATTACCATTCGTTAAGCCAAGCTTAGGTTGTATTGTGGGTGCAATTAATGTGCGAACATTAAATTAGTCTGGACAAACAGAAGCTTTTGCACATACGATGGATAAATTACAAATATGTATATGTTCCGTATCTAATACCAAAATACAGGAAACTACGAGCATTACAGAACTGAGTGCACCACCCTTAACTACAGGTTATTGGCTTCGCACTTATAATTCCACGGAGTTTTCTAAACCCGATAAATGTGGCGTCTATAGTGTCCTTAGTTCACGAGCTGAAGCTTTATTAACTGAACGGATCCCTGTAAAAAGGTGACTAAATGACACGCTGAATTACATCTACTAACATCAACGCCAGAAAACTTAACAAACATTACCGTTTCGCTGCAAATGCATTTGCTCCAACCAACTGCACCACAAGCAACATCAAAAACGATTTTAACTCCAACCTAAGAACTTTCCTCAGTAAAGCAAGAAGTTTATACATAGGCTTGGTTAAGAGTTACATAAATGCTCATGTTGGGCGCTTAATTAACGTAAAATTTCATTTAGGTGGAAGATAAATTTTGAGCTCGATGCGCAACGAAAATGGTGAACGATTGTTGGGTATCTTCGCGGAATATATATTATAATTAAGTAGCACAAACTTCAGATGTAGTGTATGACGTTGCATCACATGGGGTCCTCCAGGCTCCCGGCAGCGGTGCACTCAAATAGATCCTGTAGCAATTGGTTATAGATCGCGTGACTGTACCCAGGATTGCCGTTCGTTCTGCAACATTTATTACGATTCAGACATTAGACTTTTCCGTTGTAGAGTCGCAATTTTTCTGGAAATGAGTAAGCCTGAAATAGATTTAAGCAAACTCGAACAGCCGTCTTTCCCCCATAATATGAAGATATTCTAAAGTTAACTGATCTTGATGGCGAAAATTCGAGTTTATTTTTTATGATGGTCAGTTCCACGCCAAATTCCAGGTAGCTCGGTCTATAATAATTTTCGTACAGTATGATGCCAAATTAAGCGCAGCCTAAAAGTCGATTTCGAATCCCTTTGAACCAATGGTCGAAAAGACAGAAGAAGCGTTCGCATAAGGTAATAGCCGCTGTTTGTTGCAATTGATCCGCATAACAGTACTAAGACAATAAAAAATTAGCGAAAACATAAATGAAAATTACAACCATCTAATAACCGATAAATCCAGTGAATCCATTACTAGAGAAAAACAAGGCAAATTCCGGTCTGGACGAAGTTGTATGGATAATATTTTAACATAATGACAAGTTCTTGAACACCAACATGTATTTCACCGTCCCACAATAGCCGTCTTTATAGACGTTAAGGTGCATATGACTCGATGAGTCACAATTTTCTATTGGAATTTCTATGAAAAAGTGGTGCGCCAACCAAATTTTTAAATAATATACGCTCTCTCTACACAAATACTTCTGGTCGCGTTAGGGTCTACAACGAATCGACACACCTTTGGTCTAAGTTTGTAATAGATGCTATTATGAACAGCACTTTTCCATACGTTCAGGATACAGGTTTAATTTCTCCCGGGCGGTAAATTGGTCGATCTTGACTATGAAGAGGATATCGTTCTATTATTCGCATCAAGATTCTACACAGGCCGTCTTGAATAGATTAGCAGTCGCTTTTTCGTCTACCGGCATCAAGTTCGCACCCTCTAAATATTATATAATTTTACAGGATCACCCATCACTCACTTCAACTCTGCGATCGAAGATCTGGACATAGTTGACGGGTTAAATTCTGCCCTTAAAGGCCGTGTTTCCAATTAATATGTATGCGCAGTTTTATAATACGCTAGTGAAACTTGGCGCTTATAGTTGATGATTTTAGACGCCTAAAGTTATTCGATCATAGTTTTTTTTAGAAGTATAGCACATGATGGTTACCAAAAACGAATACCCAACGTTGACATCCGCAGCACATCGGGAAGCAAGTGAGTCTCGTTAGAAAAATAAATAAAGCTCCATCAACTACTCTGGCTTAGTCACGTTTTCCCTATGCTCTCAATTTTATTGCCCAGCATAGCACTGTTTTCTCACCCAGCGCCAGACTAGCATAAGAAACAAGGTGCGCGACTGTTTGCATGACAGATACAGTTGAAGTCAAATAAATTAAAATTGGGTAGTACAGGATCCATTCGTTTGTCAGAATAGGGTCCATGTGCGCATCATAGTTTTTGGTTGGAAACCATGCGCGATATTGCACCAAGTCGAGCACAGTGGCGATCTTGCTGCAGATTTCTAGTAGAACTATCTTCGTGAATTTCTTTTCTTAGTTGGGCAGAGCTGGCTGTGGGGTTTGGTTTTGTCAGTGACGCAATACATTGAAACTTGCAAGGTGTATTACCGATGTTGCCTTGGACTTAGTGGTCTTGTGCAGAGCTTTAGTTTGCCTCAGTTTTGTGTTATTTAAGCAAATAAACTCATTGTAAATAGAGCCTGCTCCTCATAAATCATTCTACTTTACTAATTTTATGTATAAATTACTACGTCTATCATTATTATAACCTTTTAAAGATTTATCTTATCTTTTGTTAATTTTCTTATGATTATATGGCAGTAAACCATTAGTTACTAATGATTATTTTATTGTTGTGCATGATGATGATGATTTTTAAAACTCAGATAGACCACATTACGAGAAGCGGACGATTGTTTTCTGTTAAGATCACAGGAGGGTATCACTGGTGTTGTGCTGGCTTAATTAACGGATCTCACCAGTATTCTAGCAGCTAAAATCAAATTGAAATTGCGCGTCTTGTAGCAGCCCTTATCGCTTCCATATCCGTGCATTGAAAACGAATATAATTGTGCAGAATAACTTTGGAGACGCCAATACTTTTTCTAGATCATCTGTAGCTAAAGCGGACAATATGCGAAATAGTATTCGAAGCAAAATGAGCACATTGCCATTCACCTGCCTATAAAATACCACATGAGCCCGATGACGGCACCATGACTCGGCGTGTGTTCCCCGCCACAAAAGGGGACAACAGCCACAGGATTACATGGACTCCTGGACAGTACCCCGTACTTCCGAATGGCGAATGAGCTCTCAACAGCCACCGGCAACCATGCAACTTACTGCTGCCTTGCAGACTGCGCTTGGATGTGCAAAGGCTAGAGGTGCGTCCTCGATCAAAAAGCCGAGTGGTGAGGGGACACCACTTGTACCAAATTCCCAAGAAACTCCATGAAATCACCATGAAAATGTCACAATCTATGAATACCGTTCATGCTACGGCGTCCCCGGCAAGCGACGCGCTCTGTGCTCCCCCAGAGGCTAGGGTGTCAAGTGAAAAGCTATCTGGTTTTATCAGCGCGAAAACACCTATCTATTTCGGGTGTTGGAATGTTCGAACACTGCTTGATATCGGCAGCCAAGCAATCACGGCCAAATCTTTATATGACTACCAGATTGAAGTTGCATGCCTGTCTGAAGTCCGACTGCCCGGCACAGGTTCAACGAAGATAAAAGTACCGTCGGCAGAATCAACGTACTTGATGCACCACAGCGGACCAGTTGACGGGTCCGGACAACACGGTGTAGCCATTCTACTTGGTCCTACGGCGCAGAGAGCCATGCTGGCTTGGAATCCTGTATCACCGAGGATCGCAACGGTACGACTGAGAGGGAAACCTTTCAACATCACAGTGGTAGCCGTCTACGCACCAACCCTCGCAGCTGATTCAGATGTGAAAGATGAGTTCTACGACCAACTCCAAGAGACTATCAATGGAATTTCCAGAGGCGACATACTGTTTGTCGCTGGTGACTGGAACGCACGAACAGGACCTTCTGACTCATCCACCAGACACATACTGGGAAAGTTTGGTCTAGGTGAACGCTGCGAGAACGGAGCACGACTTATCAGCTTTGCAGATGTCAACCATATGTGCGTTACCAATACGCGTTTCCAACACCCTCGGAAGCATTTGCTCACCTGGTATTCAAACGATGGTCACAAAGCCAATCAAATCGACTACATTCTGGTACGGTCGCGTTGGATGTCTTCTGTCGAAGATTGCAGGTCATACCGAGGAGCTGAAACTGGCAACCGAGGAGGGTCCGACCACACTCTAGTACGTGCCAAATTGAGGCTTCATCTCAAGTCCCAACGGCGCCGTCAACCTACGAGACGCTTGAATGTTGCAAACCTAACGGACCCATCCCGTTGTACAGCACTATCTGCCTCAATCACTGCAAAGTTGACTTCCGCTGACGATGGATCTCATGCCGTAGATAAAACCAATGTGGAGCATCAATGGAATAACTTGAAACTCTCTACTCAGCAAGCTGCGCTTGAAACGCTCGGAACCATCAAAAGTCACCATAAAGACTGGATCTCTGAACGCACGATACGGGCGTCACAAAAAGCAAGAGATGCCCGGATGAATAACGCGCCTAATTATCGCCACCTGAGACGTGAAACCACGAGGTCTGCTCGGGCTGACCGTAAGCAGTACTGGGATGAAATGGCTTCCGCCATGGAATCGGCTGCAAACGTCGGTGACTTCGGGGGTCTCTTCCGTCTTTTACGTAAAGCATCTGGTAAGCGCAATGCAGAGACAATTCTACGCAGCGCAACAGGAGACTTGATTTCTGAAGTCAATGGCAAAATCGCAAGATGGGTTGAACATTTTTCGCAGTTATTGAACCGACCATACAGTGGCCGCTCCCCACCGCAACCACCTACAACATCTACACCCAGCTACGACGTGGACTGCTCTTCCCCAACTGAGGCTGAGATCGCTACGACCATCCAGCGCATGAAGAACAAGAAATCCCCCGGTGAAGATGGAATACCTGCTGAGATCTACAAGGCCTGTATAGGCACACTACTGCCATCAATCCATCGACTGTTCTCTTCTATCTGGGAACAGGAAGCATGCCCGTCAGACTTCGGAATGTCAATCCTGCTACCGTTTCCCAAAAAGGGTGATAGATCAAAGTGCGAAAACTACCGTGGTATCAGTCTTCTCAACACCGCATCCAAGCTGTTGGCGTCGATTCTATTGAACCGCTTCTGTAATGAGCGGCATGTCCGTACCCGTCCCAATCAGGGTGGATTCCGCCCAGGCAAAGGCTGTGTTGATCAGATCTTTACATTACGGCGAGTTTTGGAAAATCGCAACGAATTTCAACAACCAACCGTCGCTTGTTTTATTGATTTCCAAGCTGCCTTTGACTCTGTTGATCGCGACTCCCTATGGAACATCATGCTGCTCGACGGAATGCCCATAAAACTCGTCAATCTGATCAAGGCCTACTATGCAGCCACCAAAGCCAGAGTACGTGTTTACGGAGAAGAATCGGATGAATTCAGTCTGCGCACTGGGGTTCGACAAGGATGTCCCTTGTCACCCATATTGTTCAATTATGCGGTTGACTGGATTCTGAGCAACGCGCTAACTGGGTTCCGAGGCGTTCAAGTATCAAATAACCTATGGCTAACGGATGTTGATTACGCAGACGATGTTGTTCTCCTTGCTGACAGCTTTGGGAGCATGCAAACCGTTTTGGATCAAGTGGCCCAGTTTTCATCAGCCGTTGGTCTGGAAATCAATGCCGACAAAACGAAAGCCTTCGCCATCGGTGTATCTTCATCTGATGAGCAGCTCACGGTGTACGACAGCCCAATCGAAACAGTCGACGATTTTACGTACCTTGGCTCAAAAATACTTCCAACTGGTCAAGCAAAGAATGAAGTCCGAACACGCATCGACCGTGCCAGACTTGCTTTCTTACAATTGAAGAACTCACTTTGGAGAAGAAGTGAAATCAACCTCAAAACGAAAATCCGAGTCTACCAGGTTACTGTTCGCCCTGTGCTACTGTATGGCTGTGAGACTTGGCCATTACGTTCTGAGGACTCCAAAAAGCTTGAAGTATTCGACCATTGGTGCCTTAGGTACATCACAAAGACAAAATGGATGGACCGGGTGTCGAACGCATCTGTTCGTCACCAATGTGAGGGACATCATGCAACTATCCGTCTGGATCCAACATCGTCGACTTCAATGGTTCGGGCACGTACTACGCAAACCCGAAGACGAACTGGTACGGCAGGTGATGAACCCAGGTCAATGTGCAAACTGGCGCCGCCGCCGAGGTGGGCAACTGAAGACATGGCTTGCAACAATCAAATCGGACATGGAACTCCTAGGTTTACGCAATGTTTATGGTCCGCGTCACTGGGAGCGTCATTGGCCCTCTTTATGTGCCGAAATGGCTGCCAACCGCCCGGCATGGAGAGGCTTAATTCGGGATATCAATGGAGCCGGCTTATCCTCTAAAAGGAGTCAGCCGCAGTAAAGTAAAGTACTGCCATTCACGCGATTGACGAAAAACACTTGCTGAATGTCGCAAAACAGCTTCGAAACGTAACAACTTACTTAAACTGTACGCCTAGATCCCATGTATTAACAAGCAAGTACGGACACCATCAGATTATATATCAAAAGTTTTCAATCAACTCCCAAATCTCCTCAATACGCAATATATTCTAAACGGTATTGTAAGCGATCAATTGGCCCATAGAAATTGTTAAATCGATATTCCTGCCTTTGATGAAGCGGCATATACTTGCAGGCTCAAGAAAGACAACAAAGAGGCCAAAGTCGGTGACTTCTTCTGAAATTATAAAGTTGAGAGGAATAGAGGTTTAAAAGAACTTTTAGCAAGTAAATTACCACAGTCCTGAGGGAGGAATCGGTCTAAAACTAGTGTATTGCATTGGCATATTCCTCACCGATTGCAATACAGAAGACAGCGAGGACGTTTTCTACTCATAACTAGCTTCTTTACGGAGCAGAAAAAGAAGTTCAAATATAGTGACATGAATGGTTAATTTGCAAGCTTAAGGGATGCAGAATTTCATTTAGATTGCAAATGAACCTTAAAATCAAACCGCAATAAAAATGGTGAACGATTGCTCAATAGCCGCGCGAAGCATAGATTATACTCCAACAAGTATGGACTAAATTGATCATGTGCCAATTAGATATAGACTGTGTTTTTCTATCCAGGGCTTTTGCTAGTTTTAGAACATGCATGCCAACTCGGACCACGCGCTTATCTTTAAATCAAATTTGTGAGCTTGAAGTAAACACCAATTCCATTGTATTTAACCAGTTGATTGGTGTTTACTTCAAGCCCGCAAACTTGATTTAAAGAATTGTTACCACCACACGCGCAATCAGTAATTGTTTAATTGATCGCACCTATTTGTTGTACTTTTTCAATCACATTTCCAGAAATCTAAATAAGAATATGCCTCAAATAAATGTAAGCAAATTCAATGTCACCTTGTTTTGATAATGAAACCCCGAAATAATTTTAGATGAAGATAAGACCTCATATACACATTGAAGGTACAACTGTGTGTGGTATTATAGATTCCCGCAGAATAGGTCATTAGGTGCGTGGAGATTCTCGAAGCTAGGCTCAAAATTCAGGATAGATCGACGAATAATAATAACACTCGTAGACCTATAAGACAACAATTAAAACACATTCTATAAGTTGATCTTGAACCCCTTTGGGCCAGAAAGGTTGAAGAAATGGAAGAATCGTTCACACCAGGTAGCAATCGATGTTTTTCCTATTATTTCGTGCAACAGGACTGAGAAAATTGAACTTTAGCGAAGCAAACAAAGTTATCTCATAGGATAATAATGACAGAAAATATTTTTTTCAATGCGGACGAACACTTTAAGCAGTTATGTATTCATTGTTAACTAACAGCACATTAGTTCATAAAAAACCAGAAGGATATCAATAGTTCAGTATGCACAAAATGTATCATCTCATATACAAATGCGCTTTGTGCACACTGGCAACATTTCAGTATGATCTATCACTACACCCTAAACCACTACATATTTAGTGAATGTGAGAAGGTGAAACATTCCATGAGTCCAAGTGCCTCACATTTATAGACAAAAAATAGTTGCTGGTTTAGTGATGGATACTACCGAGTTGCCAGTACGTATGAAAGGCTACGGTAAATGAGACTAAACCTTTTGTGAAGGATGACTTTTAAATGTCCTTTTAGCCTTATTTGAAATAATTCCTAACTAAATTCGCAACAAGTCATAGTCAATTATGAATGAGAAGCAAAAGAGGAAAACAATTCGATTGGAATTTCCATCCAAAAGCGAATAAATGATATAATTTCAAGTTTTATTTTTAAATTCTTGTTAATTTGAAGTCATATGGGTTTTTCGCTAAAATATATTACTCGGAAGAAATTCCTTATGCATTTTCTTCTGAAATTATATATATTTTTTATGTGTTTCACTTAGAATCAATCTGGCAATGAAAGTAGTACTTCGCAGGTAATTTTATATCCATTAAGCGAATCAGGTTTGTATTAAAGATAAAAACCTTTACTCAAAATGTAATTATAGTTCCCTACCAACGGACGAGGGCATAAACTATTGCAGTAAAATAATTATTATATATTCTGATTTTAAATAAATCAGAATTACAAAATAGAATTAAATGAAAGTCTAATACAAACATACGGTATACCTTTAAAGAATTTAGCATTATAATTTAGATCAATTTATAAGGTTATAATAGAATAGATTACATAATGAAAACAGAAATATATTCAAAATGTAAAAACGATTTTAATTAATTTATATAAAAGTATACCTTAATTTTTAAAATAACTTTATCAATATTATAGCAAAAATTTACCTAAGAATATAAATATTTCAATTTTAAATATATTTCTTAAATAATTTGACTCAAATCGTTTATGATGTGGTATAAGTTCTAGTAATGATTAAAACGGAATCAAAGAAATAAATATACACATAAAAGGAATACAAACCTCCGGCTAAAATGCTGTGCGCAGTAAAACTAGGCATCTAGATAAGCAGTTAACAGTGATGCTCTTGAAGAGCGCCAACTTTTGTCTTTGTAGAGGATGTTGAATCCTCCGCCTTTTATAAAATGACCTTGAATGATAAATTTAAACCACCATAGCTGATTGTAACAACTTTATTTAAAAAGAATTTTTTCTTTTTATTTTCCAGAACATTCTTTGTTTAAAGACTTGATTTTTATAATTGTGCGCTATTTTCAGTTTTTGAGTATCGTGCTTCCGAGCTGGTTGTAGATTTTCGTTTGCTGCATTTTTAACATTTCTCTCCATAATAAACGATTACAACATTGCACAATATACACCTTTCAACACTTGCCTTGTGTTCTGATATAATATAACACTGAGGAGGAGTCTTGGAACAGGTAATTTATTTATTATTGTGGGTCACGTACACATCAAAGCAGATTATTGCTGAAGATATAGCTTTCCAACTTTCACCTTCCAAACGCCACTAGTAAATGTCAATTTAAGTATCATAATTCTTGATCATGAATGCCGATATTAAATTAGAAGATGTATTTCATTTAGGGCAGGACCTAATGGACTTAAATCTTATTGACACAGATAACAATGTAGGCAAAACAGACTCTACTGTGAATATTAGGACATCTAGCGAACTGGCATCTAGGGGGCTTACTAACACCAATAGGTTAGGGGCCTCAACATCTTAAAATAAGATAGTACTTGAGCCACTGGAGAAGTTCTAATATCTTGAGAGCCAAAACATGAAATTACAGTTGGTTGCATTAGGCGATGCCAGGTATAAGGTGTTTTTTCCTACGCAAACTGTATGACTGTTGTAAAGAAAAGTTCATTAAGGCCAAATGAGATAGTGTGCGTTGCAAACCTGTTTCTCATGATTGAATATGTCATGTGCAAATTCAAGTAAGATGCGAGTACATGCTAATTTCCTAAACTGAGACATAAAATCATTGACTTCAAATGGTGTAAGCCCTAAGTAGTTAGTCATATCACATTAGGCAAATGGGGACTCAGACGTGAGTCACATAAACGTTTTTATGTTTTATAAAATACAGCAATAAAAATCAAAAGTTTCAAATTAATAAATATTGCTTGTACGATACTTTCTGCAGAAGTAAAATTATGCCAACGAAATATTCATCAAAGCAACACGATTATTAGCTAAAAACATTGGTTACATCACGGGAAAAACAAGAGTATGAGACATGAACCATATGGATCATTAGGATCTGATCACATCACATGGAAAAGCGCGCAAATGTTGCACAAAAAAACTTATTTTACGTAGAAAAATGAATAATTAACAGACGGTGGGATAAACGGTTTCAAACTATCTGTGTTAATCGAATATGTTAGCGCACCTCATATGATAGGGCAATATTTGAAATTTCTAAACAAATATAGAAAGAATCGCGATAATGATTTTGTAGTGATGCTACAGCAATTAGATACAGTTTGTGGCGGAGAACTGAAATAAATGTGTGTATATATATCCAGTTATGTATTATGTGTTTTGTACCTAGTATCAAATTATAAGGCATTCACCAAGAGAAGATACAATATCAAAAAAACGATGTATCTGGGGGGGGAGTATAGCCTCAAAACCCAGCAAAAGAACAATAAATAAAACCAACAAAGGTGAATCAATAAAAGTCGATAACTGTTTAGATAAGTCGTATACTACATATCCTTTATTTTATACCAAATATAGAAGTGTAAGACCAAAATCTTTTGCTGTGTAATTCTATAATAATTTTTAACACGCGGCTCCACGTTACATCCGAACGAAGGTCAATTTTGACAAATATAGTTCTCCTTAAGGTCAAATAGTGTAACTCATATTTTACACAATATTTCTCTTAACTGTGATTTTAGTTTCAAGCAGTTTTAATTGAGATTTCTTGAACTGAAAATTTAATTGTAATTAATAGTGTTTTGTTTAAGAAATATACACAGCTGTAAACGCCCCGGCTTCAAGTAAATGCCGTACGACGTTACAAACTCGGTTAAGGTGCTCTGAATAGAGATTAGTTACTGATATGGGGGCCCTTAAGAGGGCCTGGTAATGCGTTCTCTTGAAGTCTTCAGAGTTTGAAGATGTCCTAGAGCCTTGGGTGGACTCTGGTTGAGTTGTCGCTCCCGTGGTTGAGCTGTAATCACGTTGTGGATGGTCTCCTGCAGGTTCTGCACTTAATTGGCTCGTCTCTCCGGTATACCGCAACAAGATGAGTCACGGATGTAGTTAGTTGTTGGTGAAACTATCAAATCACCAGCGTAGGTATTGACAGCCGACAGAACGCACACGCGTGAAGCAGGTAGAATGCAAATTCCACAACTGACTTGCATGGTAAATTACCGTGCTTAAATAGCATGCAATATGTCTACTTGCACACTATTGGTTAAACGTGGTTAAACGGCAATTTCGCTTTTTTCTCATTGGTGCAACGTAAATAAATTTGAATTTAATTTACGCAATATGTCGGCCATTGATTTGTGTCGTTACAACACTTTCCTCTCTGAAAAAAAGGAAAAAAATTCCTCTCTGCGAGGCTAGATAAGAAATGCATGACAGAGTTCGAACCAAGTTAAGCAAAAATATGATGAACCATAAGTGCTGGGCTTAAATATGCTTGTTGGTTGCTTCAACAATGATATGATGCCAGGTAACCACTAGGAATTGCTACACAAATTGTTAGCTCTAGTGGTCGGTCATAGCACGTGAGGCAAAATAGAGCAGTGTAAGTTTTTGGAGCCGCAGCGTGAAGATTTCGAGGTAAATCGCCTCTGAATTTGCCAGGTTTAAGTTAAAACCTAAGCAGGTTGGATCGTTGTCAATGTGTTTGTATACGACCAAAGGAGCTAGAGTGCTCGACGTTGTGGTCATGACATTTGTAGAGTGGTCTTTGTGCAATTGATAAAGTTGAGATATGCATTGAAAGTGGCCTGTACCATGATATGAAGCTGATCACTACTTAGTGTTGCTACACGAAAGCGTTAGCTCTAAGTAGCTGGTCATACCAAAATAGGCAGTGTAATGTCATGTGTGAGAAATACATTATAATGTAAAAATATATACATTAAAATCAAAGGTAACTGCATAAAAATATGTACACGAACATTGCCTCAGAGATGGCATAATACCAAAGAACTGTTCAAAAATGCTACACAATTGTTAGCTAAGAACAGCTGGTTATGCCACGTGAGACAAATACGAAAAATAACGTAAGGTTAAAAAATTTTATAGTTAATGTTAATGTTTAAAAAAAATTAATTACGCGTTATACAAAGCAGGTTATTGAGATTGTGGGCAGACGGAGCCTGAGACGTGTGTAGAAGGTTGAACGCTCTCAGGATCAGGTGGTTCGATAAACGGTTTCAACCTGTCTATGCTTACTGATGTCGGTGTAGCGCCTTGCATAATGATGAAGTATTTTGGCTGTCTGAGTAAAATCGGGTAAGGACCGCGATACTTGGGTTGTAGTGGTGCAACAGCATTATTGTTGCGAACGAGTACTCTCTTGCAGCTGTGGAGCTGTGGGTGAACGAAGACTGGACGAGGCGTGTGTCTCGGCTGCTGTTCGGACATGTTACCGAAATGAAGTCGAAGGCGGGTAGCTTCGTTTTGTGGGTCATCTTGTGCCGGTAGTAGACGTGGGAGCTGACTAGGCAGGCGTAGATCCATGCCATACAAGAGTTGTGACGCAGACGTTTTAATGGATTCACGAGTACGGGAACGCATGGCAAGCAGAACTAAAGGTAGTGCATCGACCCAGTTGCCATTAATGGACGAGGATGCTAAAGCAGCTTTGAGTTCCCTATGCATTCTCTCTACCATGCCATTAGCTTGGGGATGGTAGGCAGTCGTCTGGCGTAAGATGCATCCCATGTACCGCAAGGTGGTTTTGAAACGATCAGATGAGAAGCAAGTGCCTCTGTCCGTGATGACCTCATTGGGAACACCATAATTGGATATCCATGCAGAGATAAAACCGTTAGTTACTTCGTCTGCAGAAATGGTGCCAAGAGGTAATGCCGCAGGCCACCGTGTAAATCTATCGATCATAGTTAGAAGGTAGCTGAAACCTTGAACCTTTGTCAGATGAACTATGTCGATGTGGACGATGGCTAGGCGAGAAGTAGACCGAAAATGTTGCAACTTAGAACGAGTGTGTCGTGTGATCTTGTTTTTCTGACAAATAGCACACTCTGAGACCCATCGTTTAACATTCTGCCTAAGTCTGTGACCCCAGAAACGATCTGTAAGAAGTCGGACAGTCGCTTGGCTTCCTGGGTGAGAAATTGAGTGAATTGAATCGAAAACTTTTCTCTGAAGGCTGGTCGGCAGAACTGGCTTGTTGGGCTGCGTACCCGTGAAGTAAACAATTGGTAAGCCTTCCCACAGACGGCATATGAACTTGGTTGGGTGACGGGCTATTGATCTTTGAATGTGAATGTCACCGCGTTGTTCAGTTCGCAGGAGAGTTGGCGTTAGTGCAGGTTCACTGAGTGCCACGGAGTTGACAGTGAATGGTGACGGCGAAGGTGGTTGTAGAGAGACGTCTGGCCTGGACAGGGCATCTGCAATGAAGTTCTGTTTGCCCTTGACGTGAAAGACGTCAAATTGCCATTCGCTTAGACGAGAAAGCTGTCTTTCCACTCTGGCAGGGTACTTGGCGATAGATGAAGTTGCGTTTCGAAGTGCGCTAACTAGTGGTGCATGATCTGTGAAAACAACAAATCTGCTACTGCCAATGATGCTGATAAAATGGCGCACTGCGTCGTGGATGGCGAGAAGTTCTCGGCCGAAAGTGTCGTACCTCGTTTCTACTGGTTGGAGAGTACGCGAGTAGAAACTGATAGGCTTCCGAACTCCGTCGATCTCTTGTTCCAAAGTGGCTCCAATAGCGAATTCAGAAGCATCTGTCGTGAGTAGAAATGGCTTTTCGAAATCTGGATGCGTTAGCATTGTGGCATTTGCTAACGAGTTGATGGCAAGTCGAAGTAATTCCTCGTCTTCGGATGACCAAGCAATGATGGAATTCTTGCTAAGTCCTTTTCGGTTCCGCAGGTGCCTGCACAAAGGATAAAGTTGTTTTGAAAGGCCTGGAAGGAACTTGCGATAATAGTTTAGTACTCCCAGGATTTTCTGCAAATCGCTCAAAGTCCTTGGTGACTTGATATTCTTGATTGAATTCGTCTTTGACGGCAACGGTTGAATACCTTGGGCCGTGATACGATGCCCTAAGAAGTCGACGGATGAAGTTGCAATCTGCGTCTTGTCACAGTTGATCTTGAGTCCGTGGTTGGATAAGCGTGAGAGGACATTTCGTAGATGTTTCGCATGAGATTCTAGATCTGGACTGAATACCATAATGTCATCGAGATATGACATACAATAAGCAGAGTCGTCGCGAAGTATGTTGTCTATGAATCTTTGAAATGTCTGAGTAGCACACTTAAGTCCAAAAGGCATGTAAAGATATTCAAAAAGGCCAAATGGAGTGATGACTGCAGTTTTCTCGATATCCTCTGGTGCTACCGGTATGTGATGGTACGCTTGTCTGAGGTCAATCACTGAGAGGAAATTGCTGCCGTTGAGTTTTTCAAGTAAAGTGTTGATATTTGGAATAGGATATGCATCAGATTTTGTCACTGAATTTAGCTTACGGTAGTCTCCACAGGCTCTGTACGATCCGTTTGATTTAGAGACTAAGTGCAGTGGTGACGCCCATGAACTTTTCGATGGTCTGATGATTCCCTCTTCCAAAAGCCTTGAGAATTCTTCTTGGGCAGCTTTCAGCTTAGCAGGAGCCAGTTGTCTTTCTGTGACGATATGATGCATCGTGTTGGAGACTTGTAGCTCTGACTTGTTAAGATCGAAAAGCGATTTGTATTTTCGAAGAGCTGCTGATATCTCTGCTGAATAATGCACTGGGGTTGGCTGAATAACCTGTAACTCCAAACGCTTGGAGGCAAGTGTCTAAAAATGTTGTTCTATTCCTGTGGAGGGGTCGATGATCTTTTGATTGGCAAGATCAACAATGAGCCGAAATTTTAGAAGGAAATCAAGGCCTATTATATTATGTGAGACCTTGGCAATGATGAAGTTGTGGGAAAATTCACGTCGTAGACCTATGTTGAGTGTGCGGTATTGGCAGCCATAAGTTGGTATGGGCTCGCCTGTAGCTGCTGCGAGAAGAACGCCTAGCGACATCTCGGCCATTGAATCACCTTTGAGAACTGAGACTGCCGTACCTGTGTCTACGATGAACTCTTCGCCAGTTTTGAAATCAAGAAGGTGCAGAAGTTCGTTGGGCTGTTTGGCCGGGTCATGCAAACAAGTAGGCTGGTGATTGCGACCGGCGTTGTCCGTTTGGTTCTCTATGTGAAAAATTCGGCGTGGACGAAAAGAGTCGACAGGGATGTCGGATTGTAGTTGGCTTCTTCCCTGTAGCGCCGTTGATGCCGTTGATGTGCAGAAAGTACGGTCTTCTACTTCCTGCGCCAGACGTTTCCCGATACTGATGCACCCTTGTGCCTGCGGTCTGTTGTCCTCTCCGTCAGCTGTGGAAATTGACACTCATTCGGAAATTCTTCGGAACGACAAAGACAAACTTGGCAGGCATAAAAAACTTCTGGTGGTTATAACACCAGTTCTTTGGAGCATATTTATTAAAGGATTGCGGAGATCTCGATCGCCGCCTACCATTATAATTTGACTTGGAAACGAATTTTGGTCGAGCATTCACTTGATTTATCTCGGATTTGGTAATGGCCAATCCTTCTAGAACTTTGGCCATGTTCGCCACTGTTCTCTCTAAAGAGGAGATTCTATCATCTTGCGGGGGTGAAGAAAAGGATGATGGATTCACTTTGGGTTCCAAAACCCTATATTCTAACTCACATCTCTCAGATAAGTCATCTATAGAGAGAGTGTTGGGGAGCTGTCTGGCAAAGAGTTTTAATGTTTGGGGAAGATTGTTAATAAAAACAACCTTAGCCTCATGGTCAGAAATGTTGGTTTTATACCAACGTTTCCGTAATTCCCTCAGTATTTCGATGGGGCCAAGATTTGGCATATCTAACTGCGCATATTTGTTTATTATCTGCTCAGTTTCCGTGGGTCCAAGCAAGGATTCTACCTCGTTTTGTAGGCCCAAAATGGGATTAGGTAGCTTCCTAATGGCCTCAAGCTTAGGATAAATCCGTCGCTGCAATTCAGAAGGTAGTTTAGCAAAAACCTTCGACAGTTTTTGATGACTGTCATAATCAGGAAACGGGGAGAAAGCGGAGTCTACGCGCATAAAGAATAGCTCACTATCTCCATCCCAAACAGGAACATCAATATCTAAAATTGGACCTGACATTTTAACAATCTTACGGGATCTTAAAAGCATAAATTTATAAGCAATATGAAAATGTATAAATAAACTTTAACGAAACGCTTACCCACAAACAGCTTCCACAGTTGAATGAGCGCAGAACAAAAAAGTCACTGTTTCCAAAAATCCGAAATTGAGCTTGTCGAGTACGTACGGTGCCGTTTCGTACGTAGGAAAGGTAAACAGAGGCCCCGTTGGCCTTTGATGACAATGTACCACAAATCCACGAATATATACCCAACAGATTTCCCAGAAAACCACGATCAGGGTAAAGAAAACACAAATGTCAATCTATTTATCCCAAATAGATGAAAAAGGAAGTCAATTTTATTTATACCCAAAAAAATCAGAACAATAATCAATATCCTGGCGCGGTCGCCAATTTTGTAAACGCCCCGGCTTCAAGTAAATGCCGTACGACGTTACAAACTCGGTTAAGGTGCTCTGAATAGAGATTAGTTACTGATATGGGGGCCCTTAAGAGGGCCTGGTAATGCGTTCTCTTGAAGTCTTCAGAGTTTGAAGATGTCCTAGAGCCTTGGGTGGACTCTGGTTGCGTTGTCGCTCCCGTGTTTGAGCTGTAATCACGTTGTGGATAGTGCTCCTGCAGGTTCTGCACTTAATTGGCTCGTCTCTCCGGTATACCGCAACAAGATGAGTCACGGATGTAGTTAGTTGTTGGTGAAACTATCAAATCACCAGCGTAGGTATTGACAGCCGACAGAACGCACACGCGTGAAGCAGGTAGAATGCAAATTCCACAACTGACTTGCATGGTAAATTACCGTGCTTAAATAGCATGCAATATGTCTACTTGCACACTATTGGTTAAACGTGGTTAAACGGCAATTTTGCTTTTTTCTCATTGGTGCAACGTAAATAAATTTGAATTTAATTTACGCAATATGTCGGCCATTGATTTGTGTCGTTACATTACTATTAGAAACGTTATCCGTAATATATATTTTTATATTTATTAACGTTATTCGATCAAATATGGCTTTGGTGAAAATAATTAATTCTATTTCTATTTGAATAAATCAGTGAACGTGACAAAGGTTTTCTTTAGGGTAAAGCACGCTATATTGACGACAGTACCAATATACTACATTTGCCACAAGTTGTGTTTTACTCCTGTGCGTATTGTGTCGACCCTGAAGATGAACCTGGAAATTCGGGTTCGAAAATTAGGTCAAAGAACAATGGAAAATCTTGATCCAACGTCATTTTCAGACAATCAGCTAATTGAAGGCTTAAAGAAGAAGGGACAAGTGAGAACCCATCAATTGAGGCCAAAAATTACATCATCTGAAAATCGACCTATGAGTGCTATCAATTGTCCCGCACAAGAAAAATGCGGTCAAATCCACAACAAGAAGTACAGCACTGAGAACAAAAACGGATCGTTTACAATATATTACATGTTTTCATAACCAAATAGAAACCATGTCCTCTGCCATATGGCATTTTAAATTTGAATCTGTATTTCATTGTAACGACACAAATTAATGGCCGACATATTGAGTAAATTAAATTCAAATTTATTTACGTTGCAGCAATGAGAAAAAAGCGAAATTGCCGTTTAACCCCGTTTAACCAATTGTGTGCAAGTAGACATATTGCATGCTATTTAAGCACGGTAATTTACCATGCAAGTCAGTTGTCGTATCTGCATTCTGCCTCGTGTTACACATGTGCGTGCTGTCGGCTGTCAATACCTACGCTGGATATTGATTTGTTTCACCAACAATTGGCAACATCCGTAACTCACCGTGTTGCTCTTCAACCAGCAAGACGAGCCAATTAATGCAGAACTTCAACGAAGTTATCCACATCGTGATAACAACAGCAGGGACCACAACCAGAGTCCGCCCAAGGAACAGAACATCAACTTAAATATATATAACTTACGAGAACGCCGCGAAGGCCCTGTTAAGGGCCCCCTATCAGTAACTAATCTCTATTCAGAGCACCTTAACCGAGTTTGTAACGTCGTACGGCATTTACTTGAAGCCGGGGCGTTTACAAAATTGGCGAACGCGCCAAAATATTGATTATTGTTCTAATTTTTTTTGGTATAAATAAAATTGACTTCTTTTTTCATCTATTTCGGATAAAAATGAATTAAGATTTGCGTTTTATCTACCGTGATCGTGGTTTTCTGGGAATTCTGTTGGGTATATATTCGTGGATTTGTGGTGAATTTTTTTTTGGCGGGTATAATAATAATAATAATAATACGTTGCATCTGTTCGTCTTTCCTACGTACAAAACGGCACCGTACGTACTGGACAGGCTAATTTGCGGATAATTTCAATTTTTGGAAGCAGTTACTGTTCTGCGCTCATTCAACTGTGGAAAATAATAATACATTGACTCATTTAACTGTGGAAGCTGTTTGTGGGTAAGCGTTTCGTTAAAGTATACATTTTCATATTGCTTATAAATTTATGCTTTCAAGATCCCGTAAGATTGTTAAAATGTCAGGTCCAATTTTAGATATTGATGTTCCTGTTTGGGATGGAGATAGTGAGCTATTCTTTATGCGCGTGGAATCCGCTTTCTCCCCGTTTCCTGATTATGACAGTCATCAAAAACTGTCGAAGGTTTTTGCTAAACTACCTTCTGAATTGCAGCGACGGATTTATCCCAAGCTTGAGGCCATTAGGAAGCTACCTAATCCCATTTTGGGCCTACAAAACGAGGTAGAATCCTTGCTTGGACCCCCGGAAACTGAGCAGATAATAAACAAATATGCGCAGTTAGATATGCCAAATCTTGGCCCCATCGAAATAATGAGGGAATTACGGAAACGTTGGTATAAAACCAACATTTCTGACCATGAGGCTAAGGTTGTTTTTATTAACAATCTTCCCCAAACATTAAAACTCTTTGCCAGACAGCTCCCCAACACTCTCTCTATAGATGACTTATCTGAGAGATGTGAGTTAGAATATAGGGTTTTGGAACCCAAAGTGAATCCATCATCCTTTTCTTCACCCCCGCAAGATGATAGAATCTCCTCTTTAGAGAGAACAGTGGCGAACATGGCCAAAGTTCTAGAAGGATTGGCCATTACCAAATCCGAGATAAATCAAGTGAATGCTCGACCAAAATTCGTTTCCAAGTCAAATTATAATGGTAGGCGGCGATCGAGATCTCCGCAATCCTTTAATAAATATGCTCCAAAGAACTGGTGTTATAACCACCAGAAGTTTTTATGCTTGCCAAGTTTGTCTTTGTCGTTCCGAAGAATTTCCGAATGAGTGTCAATTTCCACAGCTGACGGAGAGGACAACAGACCGCAGGCACAAGGGTGCAACAGTATCGGGAAACGTCTGGCGCAGGAAGTAGAAGACCGTACTTTCTGCACATCAACGGCATCAACGGCGCTACAGGGAAGAAGCCAACTACAATCCGACATCCCTGTCGACTCTTTGCGTCCACGCCGAATTTTTAACATGGAGAACCAAACAGACAATGCCGGTCGCAATCACCAGCCTACTTGTTTGCATGACCCGGCCAAACAGCCCAACGAACTTCTGCACCTTCTTGATTTCAAAATTGGCGAAGAGTTCATCGTAGACACAGGTGCGGCAGTCTCAGTTCTCAAAGGTGATTCAATGGCCGAGATGTCGCTAGGCGTTCTTCTCGCAACAGCTACAGGCGAGCCCATACCAACTTATGGCTGCCAATACCGCACACTCAACATAGGTCTACGACGTGAATTTTCCCACACTTCATCTTGCCAAGGTCTCACATAATAAATAGGCCTTGATTTCCTTCTAAAATTTCGGCTCATTGTTGATCTTGCCAATCAAAAGATCATCGACCCTCCACAGGACTTGAGCAAAACTTTTGCACGCTTGCCTCCGAGCATTTGGAGTTACAGGTCATTCAGCCAACCCCAGTGCATCATTCAGCAGAGATATCAGCAGCTCTTCGAAAATACAAATCGCTTTTTGATCTTAACAAGTCAGAGCTACGAGTCTCCAACACGATGCATCATATCGTCACAGAAGGACAACCTATTGCACCCAAGAAGCGACCACTGGCTCCTGCTAAGCTGAAAGCTGCCCAAGAAGAATTCTCAAGGCTTTTTGAAGAGGGAATTATTAGACCATCGAAAAGTTCATGGGCGTCACCACTGCACTTAGTCTCTAAATCAAACGGATCGTACAGAGCCTGTGGAGACTACCGTAAGCTAAATTCAGTGACAAAATCTGATGCATATCCTATTCCAAATATCAACACTTTACTTGAAAAACTCAACGGCAGCAATTTCTTCTCAGTGATTGACCTCAGACAAGCGTACCATCACATACCGGTAGCACCAGAGGATATCGAGAAAACTGCAGTCATCACTTCATTTGGCCATTTGGAATATCTTTACATGCCTTTTGAACTTAAGTGTGCTTCTTAGACATTTCAAAGATTCATAGATAACATACTTCGCGACGTATCGATGACATATCTCAATGACATTATGGTATTCAGTCCAGATCTAGAATCTCATGCGAAACATCTACGAAATGTCCTCTCACGCTTATCCAACCACGGACTCAAGATAAATTGTGACAAGACGCAGATTGCAACTTCATCCGTCGACTTCTTAGGGCATCGTATCACGGCCCAAGGTATTCAACCGTTGCCGTCAAAGACGAATTCAATCAAGAATATCAAGGCACCAAGGACTTTGAGCGATTTGCAGAAAATCCTGGGAGTACTAAACTATTATCGCAAGAATCTTTCAGGCCTTTCAAAACAACTTTATCCTTTGTGTAGTCACCTGCGGAACCAAAAAGGACTTAGCAAGAATTCCATCATTGCTTGATCATCCGAAGATGAGGAATTACTTCGACTTGCCATCAACTCGTTAGCAAATGCCACAATGCTAACGCATCCAGATTTCGAAAAGCCATTTCTACTCACGACAGATGCTTTTGAATTCGCTATTGGAGCCTCTTTGGAACAAGAGATCGACGGAGTTCGGAAGTCTATCAGTTTCTACTCGCGTACTCTCCAACCAGTAGAAAGGAGGTACGACACTTTCGGCCGAGAACTTCTCGCCATCCACGACGCAGTGCGCCATTTTATCAGCATCATTGGCAGTAGAAGATTTGTTGTTTTCACAGATCATGCACCACTAGTTAGCGCACTTCGAAACGCAACTTCATCTATCGCCAAGTACCCTGCCAGAGTGGAAAGACAGCTTTCTCGTCTAAGCGAATGGCAATTTGACGTCTTTCACGTCAAGGGCAAACAGAACTTCATCGCAGATGCCCTGTCCAGGCCAGACGTCTCTCTACAACCACCTTCGCTGTCACCATTCACTGTCAACTCCGTGGCACTCAGTGAACCTGCACTAACGCTAACGCTCCTGCGAACTGAAGAACGCGGTGACATTCACATTCAAAGATCAATAGCCCGTCACCCAACCAAGTTCATATGCCGTCTGTGGGAAGGCTTACCAATTGTTTACTTCACGGGTACGCAGCCCAACAAGCCAGTTCTGCCGACCAGCCTTCAGAGAAAGGTTTTCGATTCAATTCACTCAATTTCTTACCCAGGAAGCCAAGCGACTGTCCGACTTCTTACAGATCGTTTCTGGGATCACAGACTTAGGCAGAATGCTAAACGATGAGTCTCAGAGTGTGCAATTTGTCAGAAGAACAAGATCACATGACACACTCGTTCTAAGTTGCAACATTTTCGATCTACTTCTCGCCTAGCCATCGTCCACATCGACATAGTTCATCTGACAAAGGTTCAAGGTTTCAGCTACCTTTAACTATGATCGATAGATTTACACGGTGGCCTGTGGCATTACCTCTTGGCACCATTTCTGCAGACGAAGTAACTAACGGTTTTATCTCTGCATGGATATCCAATTACGGTGTTCCCAATGAGGTCATCACGGATCGTTTCAAAACCACCTTGCGGTACATGGGATGCATCTTACGCCAGACGACTGCCTACCATTCCCAAGCTAATGGTAGAGAGAATGCATAGGGAACTCAAAGCAGCTTTAGCATCCCCGTCCATTAATGGCAACTGGGTCGATGCACTACCTTTAGTTCTGCTTGCCAATCGTTCCCGTACTCGTGAATCCATTGAAACATCTGCGTCACAACTCTTGTATGGCATGGATCTACGCCTGCCTAATCAGCTCCCACGTCTACTACCGGCACAAGATGACCCACAAGACGAAGCTACTCTCCTTCGACTTCATTTCGGTAACATTTCTGAACAGCAGCCGAGACATACGCCTCGTCCAATTTTCGTTCACCCTCAGCTCCACAACTGCAAGAGAGTACTCGTTCGCAACAATAATGCTGTTGCACCACTACAACCCAAGTATTGCGGTCCTTACCCGATTTTACTCAGACAGCCAAAATACTTCATCATTATGCAAGGCGCTACACCGACATCAGTAAGCATAGACAGGTTGAAACTGTTTATCGAACCACCTGATCCTGAGAGCGTTCAACCTTCTACACACGTCTCAGGCTCCGTCTGCTCACAATCTCAATATCCTGATTTGTATAACGCGTAATTGATTTTTTTAAAACATTAACATTAACTATCAAAATTTTTTTAACCTTACGTTAATTTTCGTATTTGTCTCACGTGGCATAACCAGCTGTTCTTAGCTAACAATTGTGTAGCATTTTTGAACAGTTCTTTGGTATTATATTATCTCTGAGGCAATGTTAGTGTACATATTTTTATGTAGTTACCTTTGATTTTAATGTATATATTTTTACATTATAATGTATTTCTCACACATGATATTACACTGCCTATTTTGGTATGACCAGCTACTTAGAGCTAACGCTTTCGTGTAGCAACACTAAGTAGTGATCAGCTTCATATCATGGTACAGGCCACTTTCAATGCATATCTCACCTTTATCAATTGCACAAAGACCACTCTACAAATGTTATGACCACAACGTCGAGCACTCTAGCTCCTTTGGTCGTATACAAACACATTGACAACGATCCAACCTGCTTAGGTTTTTATCTTAAACCTGGCAAATTCAGAGGCGATTTACCTCGAAATCTTCACGCTGCGGCTCCAAAACTTACACTGCTCTATTTTGCCTCACGTGCTATGACCGACCACTAGAGCTAACAATTTGTGTAGCAATTCCTAGTGGTTACCTGGCATCATATCATTGTTGAAGCAACCAACAAGCATATTTAAGCCCAGCACTTATGGTTCATCATATTTTTTCGAACTCTGTCATGCATTTCTTATCTAGCCTCGCAGAGAGGAATTTTTTCCTTTTTTTCAGAGAGGAAAGTGTTGTAACGACACAAATTAATGGCCGACATATTGCGTAAATTAAATTCAAATTTATTTACGTTGCACCAATGAGAAAAAAGCTAAATTGCCGTTTAACCACGTTTAACCAATAGTGTGTAAGTAGACATATTGCATGCTATTTAAGCACGGTAATTTAACATGCAAGTCAGTTGTGTTGTATGTGCGTTCTGCCTCGTGCTACACATGTGCGTGCTGTCGGCTGTCAATACCTACGCTGGATATTGATTTGTTTCACCAACAATTGGCAACATTCGTGACTCACCGTGTTGCTTTTCAAATGAGCTACTCAATGAGAACTTCAACGGTAAGTTATCCACGTGATAAATAAATAGCAGGGTTCACAAACTAGAGTCCAAATTCAAAGGAACAGAACATCAACTTACATATATATATATATAACTTACGAGAACGCCGCCAAGGCCTTGTTAAGGGCCCCTATCAGTAACTAATCTCAATTCAGAGCACCTTAACCGAGTTTGTAACGTCGTACGGCATTTACTTGAAGCCGGGGCGTTTACATCATTTTGCTAGACATTAGCCGGTTTGTTTGTATTGCTTTTAATAAGTATCCTTCTTTTGGCGAACATAACAAACGGCTGTTTTTATTTCGAGGTTAGCATTAATGATTGATAAGTCCTATCCTAAATGTATTTTTATCGTGATTATATGCTTGCGATAGCGTTTAATGCATTTTCGAATAAATGCGCATATTGATAATTTTTATCAATAATTATGATGTGGTGGAAGATATTTCCTCCGACAAATATTAATACTTTAAAAGAAAAATGTTGCGCGACAGGGAATAAATCATTTATCTGATTATCGGATCGCAACCCGATAATCAGGTAAATATTAATACTTTTTTCAGGCCCATGTTCACCTATTTTGCTATTAAGCAACTACATTTCTGTAAAAGAAGCCTATCCAGTTATTTGCAGTAAAGACTAGCTACTAGGTGGAAGTAACCTATTAAGGAATTGCTTACTTTTCTGTAGTTTGTGCCTGACAAACGTGGCCTTCTCGGCTAACTTGTAGCAGAAATTTCGTTGCTAAGTAACAAAAAATGTAAATATTAGCCTGATAAAATAGTAAAGAGTATTAATTTTCCCCGAAAATATATTCCTCTACAATGTGCCTATCTAATTTTAGATTTGGATGATATTTTTTGAATAAAATTTTCAAGTCAGTAATAAATAACAATTTCATTACGTTAAAAACGTAACACTATACTCTCTTTTTAACACTGTTTTTATTATTGATTCTACCGTGATGTCATTTAGGCACCACTCAAAAGAAAGTCTAACAAAGCAACATAAGTATATAACTGAAAATTGTGTGTAGCCTATGGTAGTGTAGAAGCCTTTGGTCACTAACATTAGATAGCCTCTGAGACGCCAGACCCGGACAATCCATATATGCGGTATGATCACCTAATTTGGAACAAAAGTTCCTTGTGAACCAAATTATAAGTTGTCCTCAAAATTTAAGAACAGCCTCCATGTTAATCACAGCAAATAATACACGCAAATAAATAACCTGATCTCGTTGTAACACAAATTTATTACTAAAATCAAAATTGTAATGATAAAATCAGAAAGTTGTTAAAAGTTAACAGATATCATTTTGCGTCCAGCACACAGAACAGTCAACTCAAAACTGACTAATAAACAATTCTTACATAGTTATTTGTTTACTAAAATAATAACATTGCTTATAGAAATGTCATTGCTTAGTGCTACGTTTGCATAGTAACACAACGTGTAGACAGTGTCCTGACAAAATTAAGACTTACGTCGGAGGAATTATCTTCCTCTACAGTAGGGTGGCTAACTTTTTACAGCAACAGACTCCGTAGAAGGCGTATCCAGGTTTAAGCCCTGTCCACGGTCATTTTTGGACAGTACATGAAGAGTTACTAATTAGGGCGAAACTGTTTTACTTGATTAATTGCCTTTTCTACTTCATACAAAGCCTAGTTTGTACAAAAAATGTTAATGTATAATGTAGCTAGTTTTTATATCATAATGGAAAACTTGATTTAAATCATTGTTATCTCCAACCACACAACCAAAGCTTGTTTAATTATATAAAGGTTCAGTTCAATACCACATCCTTTGGTAACGTGGTTTTTGTTCTGTAATGACAGATTTTGAGTAGTTAGTTGGAACTTTAGGTCTAAATTGCTTTTATGTAATCTTCATCTTAAGAAAGACTAACTAAAAAACATTTGTTATTATATAACTGAAAATGGTATATTTCTTGAAGCAGGGTGGCTAACTTGTTAGAGCAACAGACTCCAAAGCAAACGTGACCATGTTCGAGTTCTGTCCGCGGCAATTTTATGACAGTACGTCAAGAGTTCCCAATAAGGTCGATACCAGTCTACTGGGTTAATTGCCTTTTCTACATTGCTCAAGGTTTAGTTCGTACTGACAATGTTTGTATATAATGGGACTGGTTTTAATGTCAAGATGGAAACCTTGATTTAAATAATTATCACTCGTTCAACCAATGTCCCGCTACGTATTTAAGTGTCATGTTTTGTTTGAAGTAGTGTTACTTTATTGTACATTTTGTGTAAACAAAAGAACGCCTCATCTATATGGAATAGAATACAACATTTGATTTAACCTTTATACTAAAATACCATGATGTTTTATGGAATAAATACTGCTGTAATAAATAATATTGTGTATACTTCAAATGCTATATGAGCTTGAGCAAATACTCGATTAATGATTTAAAAGATCTTTCAAAACTCAAATTAATTTAACTTTTGGTAATTAAAGGTAACATGCAAATTCAATTTGAAATCAAACGTGATGCAATTATCATTATGCTTGTCAGTTTTATGTTTAGTATTTTATCATACACAGCCATACAAAAGCCAAAAGTGACTAATGTTTCAATCGAGATTTAATTATGATATTTTATAAGAACATTAAATGTCACTTATGCTGTACATTGTAGAGGCTGTCGCTTCGTTTTCCACAACCCAACCTGTTCTCAGACCGCACTTATCTTAGTCCTAGCATACGCCCCAACACTAGTTTAATTGCACTGTCCCACGACATTTTTTCCTATAATTGTTAGTAACCTTGTCTAGCCGAGTCCGTCTAAGGCTCTCAACTATTCCATCTGTTTCCTCGTATTGTCAAAAGATTAAAATATAATATTTTACTTGTTGATGGCAATATATAGATAAGTAACAGTTTTTTTTCTGGAGTTGACGATGACATGCAATTCCTTAATAGGAATGGACGACCTAGTGTTCTTTTACAGTCCACATATAATCATGAACGACGTATGGTTATATGGCAGTGTAACATTAGCCACTTTCGGCTTTTGTATGGCTGTGCATGATGATGATGATGAGAGTAGTTTTTAACGAATTGATGAGATGATCCTCGAACTAGTTTAAATCGTTATTATTAAGATTTAACTGAGCATCTATAGAACCTGATTCTGTTTGGATACTTTTGAATCATTAATAATTTGTACTTCGGGAGAGATGTAAGATATATGTCGTATGTGTTATTTAATAGAAATCACTGGTTTACGCAATTAATATTTATGAATTCATAAATACAATTTTAATTGTTGCACTTGAGAGATATTGTCAAGCTAGATCAATTAAGTCTTGTTTGGCTTTGTATTCGGTCCTACAACGTTAAAAGTTTTTAGGATAAGAACATATTTTGAAATCGTCGCCAATAAATGTTGGACTCATCCATTCTTTTTTGACTGCAAATGCTTGTTGAATGATTCTGAAATATATAGAGGTCCAGTTGTTTAACATAATTCAGCAATTTTATGAGGGAAATTGCTGTTTTTCTAAGCTATCGCAACTAAAGATTAATCTGAGCGAGATTGTCTAAATAAATCAAGCTACGGTATGTGCGCGCTAGGAAGTATACTTGGAGTCATTCCCATTTTTCAGCTGGTACATTCATTGTTCGATCCCAAATAATGGCTATGTATTTGAGAAAGAGTCTTATAAATGTCTTAAAAAGGAGTGTCTGAACTCGGTTGCCTTTGTTTGTACCAGCTTCAGGTTGCTTGAACGCTTGGCTTTGAGTGTGATGGTAGTCGCATGCTGGTTGAGACAATGTATTCGTAAGAGTTACTCCTGAAGGTTTTTTGTGCTATTTTTGAGAATAACTTCTTTCTTCCACACACACACACACACATATATATATAGTATTTCGTTTGTGATTAATACATTCTTACCGAAATTTGTGGAAGCCGATTCATTTGTGTCGATTAGAAGTGATAGATTTTGGAATATGTAATGGTTACTTTGGCGGTTTTATTGAATATTTTACAAAGCTTGTCCCTTATTTATTGGGCTAATTGGATAAACCTTTGAGGTACCATCCGCATACTGGTCAACTTTATAATGTTTAGTTGCTATTTATGAAAAGGAATACAATGTTCAAGATAATAGATTCTAGTTTTGGACCCCATGGATTGCCAGTATGATAGGCAATGGCATCCTCTCTGGCGTGACGACGGATTGGCTGTGCGATTGTTATTTCAAGATGAATTGCAGTGTATTTGTGCAAATGTTTAGATTGATAAAGTCTTTAACGATTGCGTATATGCACATTGTATCAAAAGCTTCAATATCTAGAAATATTAAAATGCCTGCATTATTTCAGGATAAAATTTTTTTCGTCTATTAGTGTGATCGTGTTTGTCGTACGTGATCCATGTTAATGGGGGTCTTTATACTAAAACGCCAGTTATATAAGTTCAAAGACGATGCCTTGAACGTCAGTGAGTGCTTAAAGGTTTTCTATTTGACTTAAATCCGTAAAATCACTTTAAGCATCTGTTTTTGGTAATACAGTTGAAAGTACTCGTAGGTCGGTAAAATCTTGAATGTTGTACATTTTCAGGTGCTCCGATTATTGGCCTTGATTGATGGGTTCTCATTTGTCCCTTCTTTTTTAAGCCTTCCATCAGTTGCTTGTCTGAAAATGACGTTGGAGCAAGATTTTCCACTCTTTTTGTTCCTATATTTCAAAATATAATTTCTAGACTCGGTATATATATATATATATATATATATATATATATATATATATATATATATATATATATATATAGAGTGAGTTAGCGTTGAAGTCGCATTGTCGAGACTTTATATGATGTTAGCTTCACTATTGCAGGTTTACACATTCGGCTCCGAGTGGTGAGGGGACACCACTTGTACCAAATTTCCAAGAAACTCCATGAAATGTCACTGGAGCCGGCTTATCCTCCAAAAGGAGTCAGCCGCAGTAAAGTAAGTAAATGCTTAATATTTCGGTCAGATTTGGATTCAGTTAAAATCCTAGGTGAGGGAAGATACTTGATTAAATTGGCCTTAAAAGACAAAGGTAATACGATTCTTTTAATATTCAACTTAGGTATATTCAAATTGCGTTTTATCGCAATTTATTTTAAATGTATGATCTGATAATTGTATTAAAACCTTCCTCAAATGCTCGACGTGATCACTTTGCCACCAACATATGGCGTGCAGTGTTCTGTGCTGTGACACAAATTGTTATCTGTAAACTTATGAAATTTCTGAATAATCCACGAGAAAAAATCCACGTAAAGTTATTCTAATAGACCAAAAGTAGTAATAACGTCTGTATTTTCTATATGTTCTGGTGCTATCGGAATGTAGTAATAGGCTAGTCAGTCCGGGAATGGTAGCATGACCTTGCCCTTGTCGTAAGAGACACAGCCATCATCTTGTATCATGTGAAACCCCGAGTTTTGTCTAATTGCGCAGTAACTTTTATTGTAAAATGTGTTTGACGCGAAGGGAAAGTTTCGGCTGCTGAAGGAAACTATGGCCACTGGCATCTGGGCAGATACTGTTCATCAGCCTAAGTTGACAGACTATCTAAGAGAAAGAAAACTCCGAATACAAACCATTGGGAATTGTTGACCTAGTATTCTTTTAGTCCACATATATACCTAAAAGACTTATGGTTATATGACAATGAAATATTAGTCGCTTGTGGATTTTATATGGCTTTGCGTAATGATGAGTGATAGGAATGTCTAAGGTGAACAACAGAAAATTAAATATTGCCACTTAGTTTTTAATAGCTTTTTTAAAAGAAACAGTGTATGCATCTGGTTTAGTAATAAAATTTAGCTTGCAAAAATCTGCGCAGGCTCTATGATAAATTAGATTTAAAGACCAATTGCAGTTTTAATGCCAAGGAACTTTTCGAATGTTTGATGTTTCATTCTTCGAGATATCCAGGAAACCCTTCTTGAATAGCTTTAATTTTGGCAAGAGGCAGCGGTCTACTCTTAATCGCAAAATATGATACTGTGTTGCTAAACTGTATCGTTTTATTGATACATATCTCAGATTTGAGGAGATCGAACAAGGATGTGCGTTCTCTAGCAGCTCTTGATATCTCTTTTGGAAGATGCATCAAAGCTAGCTGTATGATCTGCAAAACCAAACGTGCGGAAATCAATTGGACGAACCAATGATTTTCTGATTTCCTATCTTATCTATAAGCGGATGTTTCAACAGGAAATCAAGGACTTGAATGTCTTGTAAGTCCTTTGTGACGAGGATGTTCGGCAAAAGTATTTGTCAAAAGCGTAAATTAAGAGAGTGATGCTGCTCAGCCAGTGTCAACCTTAAGATATGAACATGATGCACCTGTTTCTAAGATGAATTCCTCTGTTTGTTTAAAAGGATCATATAAAATTGGTTGCGCATTTAGTACGGCGTTTTAGACTGAATTATTGCCTTTTAGATTAATCATACTTGAACGAAAACAACATGAACAGCTGGTATGTGTATCTGGATAGTGTTTTTGCGTGAAGAAAATGATTTTTTGTTTCATTTTATGTGCAGTCATGAAATCAAAGTGGTACCTGTTTAATAAATGCTTCGTAGAATGTCAGAAATTTTGATATGAATAAAATATAATTTGATTTTTATAGAAAAACATATTCCGAGTAGGATAACTAAATCATGGAGGGGATAAAGATAAATGTCTGTGATGATATATCCTGTAGGAGATTTTGTGGTTATTGTAAGAGGTTTTTCGGGGTAGATGTCCATTTAGTAATGCTATACTACTCCTACGTATGCCTGGTAGCTGTTGTTGAGATCCGTGATTATGATTAGTCTCCAACCTTTTTCCGAAGGGTGATGTGAGAAGGCTAAGTCGAATCATCATACATTTATTGAATACAATGTTGCAGTTTATATTAAAATTCACCGTTAATTCTAAAAGACCGTGCTCTAGACGGCAACAAAATAATATATTGTCAACAGAATTAACTGTTTCGTATAAAAGTAGTCACAATAAACACAATAAATAAATTCAGAATGTCTCGGCAGAAATGACATTTTCATATGAGTGAGAAGTGGTGCAAAATATATTAATCCAGAATGTCTTGGATAAATCATTAATACATTTATGTAAATGATTGGAAAAGGAAAGAAGATATAAATACAGAATGCTTTAGCAGAGTTGTTGATACACATAAATTATATAAATCCTGCCTTTAATCATTGTCACATAAATCCACTGCATGTTACCGGCGTATTGCCCGCAGGTGTATCTTATTATTAAACAAAACTCTATTAATGACAATTGAATTTGAAATTCAAGAAATCTCAATTAAATCTTTTTAAACTAACGGATATTGTTGCTAAAATCACAGTTAAGAAAAATATTGAGTAAACCCGGAATTAGCCTATGTGACCTTAAAGAAAACTATATTTGTCAAAATTGAGCTTCGTTGGATTGTAACGCGGAGCCGCGCGTTACAATCCAATTCTGATGAAAGTGTTTAGCCTTGGTTTTATTAACTTTTGATTTGACCATGTTGAATATTTCAAAAAAATTGGCAATTCTGATAGGGATCTGTTTAAAGAAGATCGGCTGATGTCATCGAATGAGATTCACTCGAATGGATACTGGGCTGAATTAGATCCGAGAACATTTAAGATTGGAAATAGCTCATGAGCCCTTATAAAATACAAAAAAAGCGCTAAAGCCATTTGAAATTTAAAATAAAAAGCGTAAGTTTCCGTAAATTTTATGTATTGATGGCAAAGCTCTTAGTAGAATCTACTAGCACATTTGAATATACTGATATTGAAGGGATTGAAACATAATTTACAGCCGTTTAATTTATTCGTCATCCAACGTGAATTTTTTATGTCTCTGCATGTTGATGTTGTTAAGTGTTGATTCCCAGAAGGTATTACTTTTAAAACGAGATTCCGTTTTAATTTGCACATGTTTGGTTCGTTCAGTGACAAGTAATTTAATTACAAAATTGAATAAAATAAAATAGAATAGAATAGAATAGAATAGAATAGAATAGAATAGAATAGAATAGAACTGAATAGAACAGAATAGAATAGAATAGAAAAGAATAGAATAGAATAGAATAGAATAGAATAGAATAGAATAGAATAGAATAGAATAGAAAAGAATAGAATAGAATTGAATAGAATAGAATAGAATAGAATAGAATAGAATAGAATAGAATAGAAAAGTATAGAATAGAATAGAATAGAATAGAATAGAATAAGATAGAATAGAGTAGAATAGAATAGAATAGAATAGAATAGAATAGAATAGAATAGAATAGAATAGAATAGAATGGGAATAGAATAGAATAGAATAGAATAGAATAGAATAGAATAGAATAGAATAGAATAGAATAGAATAGAATAGAATAGAATAGAATAGAATAGAATAGAATAGAATAGAATAGAATAGAATAGAATAGAATAGAATAGAATAGAATAGAATAGAATAGAATAGAATAGAATAGAATGAATAGAATAGAATAGAATAGAATAGAATAGAATAGAATAGAATAGAATAGAACAGAATAGAATAGATGAATAGAATAGAATAGAATAGAATAGAATAGAATAGAATAGAATAGAATAGAATAGAATAGAATTGAATAGAATAGATTATAATAGAATGGAATGGAATGGAATGGAATAGAATAGAATAGAATAGATTAGAATAGAATAAATAGAATAGAATGTAATAGAATAGAACAGAATTGAATTGAACAAAATAGAATAGAAACGAATAGAATAGCTTATTTGGACTCAAACTTACACATGATCATCGATTTGTAATATTGGAAAAATACGTATAGATATCATCAAATAAATATATTGCAATTAGTCTCATATAGATGGGTAAATCTCTTGTGATATTATAACAATGATTACGCGGATGATGGTAACAGTGCTAAATCGATTTTGCGAGCTTGAAGTAACACCAATCCTATTGTATTTAACAGTCGTCGAACAACATATAAAACTACCGCCAGCTGCGTACTGGCCTTTCGACCTTCGCGGTACATCATCAGAGTACGGCATGAGCATTCTCAAGAATCAAACCGCATTGAATATATATGAAAATCAAATTTAGATATGCGGCTCTCACATCTAGCAGTCTCGCATACATTCAACTTGACTGGAAATGTCGGCTGCACAATTTCTATGCAGTCACAAACATTAACTGTTTGCAGCTTTCGCCACATATACATATATAGGCAATACAATTTAACAATAATTGATTGCGCGGGTGGTGCTAACAATTCATTAAATACAATGGGATTGGTGTTTACTTCAAGCTCGCAAACTTGATTTAAAGAACTGTACAATATTGTAGGAGGTTTTGTAGTTAATGTAAGAGGTTCTGCGGGCTAGTTGTCTATTTAGTGAGGTTGTGCCTTCCTACCTATTCCTTTTAGCTGTTATTACGATCCGCGTTCATAATTAATCCCTGGCCCTTTTCCGAAGGGTGATGCGATAAAGTTCAGTCCCAATGTCATTCCTTTATCGAACACAATGTTGCAAAGCAGAGATAAATATCGTATAAAGTAGTCACAATAAGCACAAAATATAAATCCAAGTTTTGAGCGTTGTCATAATAATCCACTGTATGCTAGGTTTTGAGAGTTATCAATATTGTCAACACAAGTTACTATCTCGGTATAAGAGTAGTCACAATAAACACAAAAATAAATCCAGATTGTCTCAGCAGGATAAATAGTTTCGTGTGAATGAAAAATTGCACAAAATATATTAATCTATAATGTCTTGGCAGAGTAGTTAATAATTATTTATAAAAGGTTTAAATACACAGAATATATAAATCCTGAATGCCTTAGCAGAGTGGTTTATAGTCAGGCGCAAAGGGATGAACACACAAGATATATAAATCGTGGCTTTGAGCGTTAAGTCACATAAATCCACTGCGTATTTATAAAATCTTTGCGTATGTCTCTATTTATAAAACAAAACCCTATTAATTACAATTAAATTTGCAGTTCAAGAAATCTCAATTAAAACCGCTTGAAACTTAGAGAGATTGTTGCGAAAAATATTTTGTATAACCAGAATTGGCCTATGTGACCTTAAAGAGAACTATATTTGTCAAAATTGAACTTCGTTGGGTTGTAACGCGGAGCCGCGTGTTATAACACTGCATTTGTCCTATCAATTTTGATATGGTCTTATGATATAGGAGAAAACAGTCTTATTAATTAATCACATTTGTAAAATAATTGATTATATAAAGAGTAATAGATTCGTCATAGAAATAGGAAAAATTAAGGTATAATTCGTGTGTAATATTAGGCAAAAAATGAAAAAGATGATTAGCAATTGATTGTATGTATTGTTTACTAACATGATAATATAATGCATATCATTTCAATTTTAATAATACAGAACATGGAAATAAACATCTCAAGAAGGTATGTTGCTGATGATAATTATCTTTAGATTTAAATTCAACCACGAGAATGTATTATGATATTCAAAATTAAAAATATCAGCGGGATTGTAGATTTTTTCTAGTTCAGTACATTACATTGCTGTAGCACTGCCCCTATTGCAACATCTGAGGCATCGGTGATTAGCTCGAAAGGTTTCTCCAAATATACAGGTGCTAATGTGGTTATGTGACTTAGCATTTCCTTGGGCTTCTGGAATTTTTCTTGGTCATCTGGACTCAAGTTTATAGGCCAAGACTTCTTGATCGTGCTCTTTTCACAAGTAAGATGGCGTGTCATGGATCCTAGAATTCCGGCTAGACCTGGAATGAATCGACGGTAATAGCTGATCATGTCCAAGAACCTTCGCTGCTGGCGCACGGTTCGGGGCTCCGTTACGTCCTTTATAGCTTGGATCTTATCTTCCAAAGGTTTAATTCCGTCTTTGGAAAGTATATGACCAAGATATTTAACTGAAGAACAACCGATATTATTCTTATTAGGTTTGACCACTAATCCATTTTGTTCCAGCCTGGTCAAAACCGTTTCCAAATGCGTACGATATTCATTTCGTGAGCGACTAAACATTATTATGTCGTCTATATATACCCTCGCAAATGGACAACTCTGAAGGATTTCTTCAGCCAAACGCAACAAACAGTAATTAAACGCTGGAATGTCTGACTGGCGTTCTTCAAACCAAAAGGCATTCGAAGAAATTCATGCGATCCTCCTCCTGGAAATCTGACTGCGGTGAGTGGTATCGAATTTTCCTCCATTGGTATCTGATAGTACGCTTTCTGGAGATCTAAAGTTGAATAAACCTCATATCCCATTATATCTCGGAGTAAGGTACTCGGGTTAGGGAGAGGATAAGAATCACTCTTCGTCACTGAGTTTAATAGACGATAATTCCCACAAATCCTCCATTGACCCGTTTCTGGATTGGGAACTACCACTATTGGGGAAGCAAAATTGGAATTTGACCTTCTACAAATCCCCTCTTCGCGCATTTGGTGAAATTCTGACACAGCTACTTGTTGCTTGTGTTGTGCTAATGGTTGAGCCTTTGGTGAACAAGGCAACGGAGCCTCCAATTCTATTTGGTGTTCTACTCCTGTCTTAAATCCTATCCTTTTGGCACTGAAAGGCTGAAAGACTGCTAGTTGCTTCGCAATGATATCGGCAAAGTCATGTGAGACCGTTGGATGCGGTAAAAGAACTGTTCTAACTGCCGATGTGTAAGACTCAGTATGTGTTAACATCCCTACACCTTCTGCAATAGTCCTAGCTTTGGGGTCTAATGTCAGCTTGAAATGTGTCAAGAAATCCAATCCAATGATATGGTCCTTGACATCGGCTACTAGAAAATTCCATCTAAAGAAAGATTTCTGGCCTAACGTCACCGACATTTCTTTCATCCCTTTGACTCCAATCGGACTACCGTTAGCGGCCCATAGTTTATAATCAAATGTGGGGCAATCTGCTTCCACCACGTCTGACTTAACTATGCTTACCTTAGCACCCGTATCGATGAGAAATTCTAATCCAGATAATTCATCTTTAATAATGAACTTGTTGCTGGATAATCCGGCAATGTTTTCCAGATCTCCGCTTAGTGAGAATCGGACTCTCTTGCCTTCTATCTCGGTGCTATTTGCTCTAGTCGCATCTTTAGCTTTGAGTATGCCTTTTAAAGGCATATCTGGGAGCCTTTGCAATGGAACCCCCCCTACGGCTCCTACTAGCGGGGGTTTTGTCCTTTTCCCGGTGATGGATTTCTCTCAACCGGTTTTGTGCTTCCTTTCCATCTGGGTCCACCTAATCGCGGGTATATACAATTCTCACCTTGGCAGTTTGCACTTATCCGTATTCTTAATGTGCCTTACACCATCCGCGTGGCCCTTCGAAGCGTTGACGCGAGTGACTCCCTCGACGTCTAGTATATCTATCCTGACACTGAAGTTGCGAAATGTCTCGACGTATACTAGCAACTTCTCTACATAAGTAACGCAAGTTTTCTCTTATAGTCAGGTTGGTTTCGGCATCTGCCCTGACTGGCTGCACCATGACAGAATCTGCTATTACAGCAGGTACTTGTGGCTCCTGTTGTTTATACACACCGTCTAACCCTCTGAGTTTTGTTGGCCAATCAATGTTCATAGTTTCAAATACTTCCAATGTGGTTCTAAGCCTAAATGGTAGCTCAGCTGTAAAAATAGAATTTACCACATCTCTGGATATATTCAACCTGGAAGCTTTTGTGCAAAGGCGTTCGTAAAACTCTGACGGTAGTTGACGCCCCATTTTTTCTAAGCGTAATAATTTGCACATTAGTGCCGATCTTCCAGGCTGATATCTCTGTTGAATTTCAGCCATTAGTAACTCAAATGCATTGTACGGTTTTTCTTCCACAGTTCTGTCTCTGAAATTTTCCAAGGCATTTCGGAAATTTTCAGGCAATGCTATCAATGCTGAAACTAATTTCTCCATTGGATTTACAATATTATAAGCACTAAATATCATTTGGGCATCTCCGACCCAACTTGAATGTTTTTCAGATTTGTACTGCGGTAGACTAAACATTCTTGGACTGGCGCGGTCGCCAAATTTTGTAGAGGCTCCTAACCTATTCGTGTCTGAGAATCCCATGGATGCCAGATCGTGTGCAGTCCTATAATTAGCAGTGGAATCTGATGAGCTTGTATTTTCATTCCCATCTGCTAAATTCATACCTGCCATGTCTTGTGCTAACTTGCTAGTGTCCTCAAATTTAAGATGAGCTTCCATATCGATCGAATTTAATTATTAAATTGACACTTAATGTTAGGCAATCGGGATGTGAAACCTTTCACGTTACAAAACACCCGAACAAATAATCTGGAAAGAAATAGACGTGAAAAACCGAATTATTAAATTACCTGTTCCAGAACGTCCCAAAAGATGTACATCAATAAAATAGAAGACAGTGTTAGCAGGCGTATATTGTAGAAATCGAGTAATCTTTAAATGAAGAAAAATTAAATAATTGCAGCAGGCCGAGGAAGTTACTACCGGTCGAGGATAGTAATGCTCGAAAACTGAAAATAGCGCACAATTTAAAATCTTTATACAGTCTAGAATTTAAACAAAGAAAGTTCTGGAAAATAAATGAATAAATTATTTTTAAATAAAATTCGTTTCAATCAGGCAAGGCGGTTTAAATTTATCAGTTAATGTCACTTTAATTTTGGCGGAGGAATTATCTTCCTCCACATACACCACCTTCTCAAAAAAAAGACGGCTAGTAGTAAATTTAATCATAATTCTTTGGCTGACGTTGCACTCTTCCAGAACGAGTTGTGCATAATGGCGCCCCTGAAATCGGCATCGCGCCCTGAACAGTTGTCAATGGTTCTTCCGTATCATCTGGTATTGCCAAACAGTTTTCATGTTGTGAATTGGTAGAATAAGATTTTGCTATATTAGACAACGTGTCTTCTGAGTTCTGCATTTCGTTATGTGCTTCAATAATGGGCTTGCACACATCAGATTCGCCCATAGAACGACGGTCATTCAACGCATCTGTTAATTCAGTCCTACCGTCTAACCAGATAAACTGGGGAATGCAACGATCCAACGTAACACAATCCTCAATGCCACTTATTTCTATGATGACGTTCTTGTCAGTCATCCTCTTGACCTTGTATGGTCCTTTATAAAATGGTGTCAGGCAGTTTTTCCTATTTTCATTAGTTATATACACATGCGAAGCCGATCTTAGATCAGAGGACACATAGCATTTGGTTTTAGCCTTTCTAGTCTTGGTCGGGGCCAAACGACACATCTTGTCTCTAAGTGCTCCTACAAACCAATCTACATAACTAGAAGCCCAATCAAGACTACTTGGAGTTTCTATTAGAAGATCTCCAGGCAACCTTAATGATTCTCCATAAACCAGTTCTGCTATTGAAGTACCTAATTGTGCCCTATATCTGTTGCGCATGGCGAGTAATACTATAGGAAGATCGTGTATCCAGCTTGTTCCACTAGTACACCTTAACGCAGCTTTCAGTTCACGATGCAGCTTTTCTACCATCCCATTTGCTCGTGGGTTGTACGCGCTAGTATGCAATACAGTTGTTCCCATGATGTTGAGAGATCTTTCGAAAAGCTCGGACATAAATTGACTACCGCGATCACTAGTGACCTTTTCCGGAACACCATAACGCGATATCCAATTATGTAGAAACGCAAACAAGACTTCTTGCGCTGTCATGTCTTTTAAAATCGCCACTTCAAATTGACGACTAAATCTATCTACCATGGTCAGCAAGTATTTGTTCCTATTAACTTCAAGCATTTCGACAATGTCTATTTGTACGTGTCTGAACCGTCCAATTGGTATCCCAATATTCTTTATCTCGGTTCTGGTATGTCTCCACATCTTACCCGTTTGATACTTGGCAAAGGCTCTTACCCGTACCCGTATGTCTTTAGACATGTGCGGCTATACGTATCAGTCGTTAATTAATCGAATGGTGGCTTTAATGGATGGATGTCCCATGTCGTGTAACACTTGGATAATTTTGGCCCGTAACTCCAACGGCACATATGGTCGTGGTTGACTTCTAGACGTTTCGCATAACAACCACTTGCCACTTATGAGCTTAAGAACATATCCTAGGTCTTTTGGACAAAACTAACGTAAAGGGGTCCAATCCTTGCGTTTCCTCGATTTGACTGACTAAATCATGCATAGAATTATCTAAACTCTCAAATGGACCTTGAAATATCAGCTCGACATCGGCTTCATTCGGTCTGTTAAGTGCATCGGCTACCACATTCTCCTTACCAGCAATATGAGACACAGTAAAATCGAACTCTGATAACCGGGTTATTTGGAAATTTACTCTACGAGAGTAAATAAGCGTCGCTGTTTTACCAAGTATACGGATCAACAGCTTATGATCGGTCAATAAATTAAATTTATAACCGTCTAAGAAATGCTCATGGTGTAGCACTGCGTCATACACTGCTAGAAGCTCTTTACCAAACGTTTCATAAAGTTTTTCTCGATCATTAGGCTTACGGCTATAAAACCCAATAGGTCTTACTATGTCCTGCTCTCTTTGCTGTAGCACTGGCCCTATTGCAACATCTGAGGCATCTGTGATTAGCTCGAAAGGTTTCTCCCAATCTACAAGTGCTAACGTGGTTATGTCACTTAGCATTTCCTTGGCCTTTTGGAATTTTTCTCGGTCTTCTGGACTCAAGTTTATAGGCCAAGACTATTTGATCGTGCTCTTTTCACGAGTAAGATGGCGTGTCAAAGATCCCAGAATTCCGGTTAGACCTTGAATAAATCGACGGTAATTACTGATCATGCCCAAGAACCTTCGCAACTGGCGCACGGTTCGTGGCTCTGTAACGTCCTTAATTTTTTGGATCTTATCTTCCAAGGGTTTAATTCCGTCTTTGGAAAGTATATGACCAAGATATTTAACTGAAGAGCATCCGATGTTACTCTTATTAGTTTTGAGCACTAATATATATTGTTCCAGCCTGGTCAAAACCGTTTCCAAATGCCTACGATGCTCATCACGCGAGCGACAAAAATTATAATGTCGTCTATGTACACCCTTGCAAATGGACAATTCTGAAGTATTTCTTCAGCAAAACGCTGGAATATTATAATTAAGGTTGCGGTCTTGATATAAACACCTGACCCATTAATTACTAACATATGTCAGTATGAACTAAGAATTGTATAGTGTAGAAAAAGCAATTCATCTTGTAGACCGGTTTCGTCCTCATTGGGAACTGATCATGTACTGGCCAGAATTTTCCGTGGACAGGACTCGAACCTGGGCACGTCTGCTTCGGAATATGGTGCTCTAACCACAGGCACTTTGCACTTCGTCCGTAATCGCAATGTGCCTTACACCATCCGCGTGGCCCTTTGAAGCGTTGACGCGAGTGACTCCCTCGACGTCTCGTATATCTTTCCTGACTCTGAAGTTGGTTTAAATTTACCAGTTAATGTCACTTTAATTTTGGTGGAGTAATTATCTTTCTCCACACTACCATCACATCTCGGTAGCGCCAAAAATTATTGAAAAAATTGCGATATTTGTCCTTGTTGAATACCCGTACATGTCTTTTGGTCTCAAGTGAGCTATTCTGACATTTCAAATGTTCATGAACGATATTCTCCGCGACGATACCGCTTACTGTACGCAATATCTTGATGGCATAATGGTTTTCAATCCAGACCATGAGTCTCCCGCCAAGCATTTACGAATTATTCTCTTAAATTTATTCAATCACGAGAACAAGATAAATTGTAAAAATTCGCAAATTGCAGCTACATCCGTGGATTTCCTAAGGCATCGTATTACGCCACAAGGTATTCAACCTTTGCCGTCGAAGGCAATTCGATTAAGAATATTAAGTCAGCAAAGACCTTAAATGCGCTGCAATAAATTTTGAGAGTTATAAATTACTATCGCAAATTCATTTCCGGCCTATGAAAACAACTTTACTCATTATGTGGGCAACTGAGGAATCAAAAAGTACTTATCAGAAACTCCATCATTTCTTGATCGCCTGAATACGAGGAATTACTCCGTCTTGGCATAAACTCATAACACATCCAGATTTCTAACACCTATTTCTACTCACAACAGATGCTTCTGAATTTACTATTGGGGCCACTTTAAAAAAAGAGATAGAAGGAGTTCGGAAACCTATCACTTTTTACGCGCGTACTCTGCATACATTAGAAACTAGATACGACAATTTGGATCAAGAACTTCTCGCCATCTACGACGCAGTGCGCTATTTATTTAGCATCATTGGTAGCAGCAGATTTGTTATTTTTACAGATAATGCAACATTAGTTAGCGTAATACGAAACGCGACTTTAACTATCGCAGAGAACCCTGCCAGAGTAGAAAGAAAGCTGTCACGTCTGAGCATATGAGAATTAGACATCTTTCATGTCAAGGGCGAACAAAATCTCATTTCAGACGCAAATTCTTAGTCAGATATCTCGCTACAACCACCTTCGCCTTCGCCATTCTCAGTCAACTCTGTGATTCTCAGTGAACCTGTACTAACGTCTACCCTCCTGCAAACAAAACAGCGCGGTGAAACTTATATTCAAAGATCAGTAACTCGTAAGCCCACCAAGTTTGTATGCCGACTCTGGAAAGGTTTACCCATTGTTTACTTCGCGGGTTCGCAGACCAACAAGCCAGTTCTGCCGGCCAGCTTACAGAGAAACGTTTTCGAGGCCATTCACTCAATTTCTCCCCCAGGAAGCAAGGTAAATGTCAAAAATTTTACAGATCGTTTCTAGGGTCACAGACTCAGGAGAAATGCAAAACTATGGGTCTCCGCGTGTGCTATTTGCTAGAAAAAAAGATTACACGTCACATTTGTTCTAATTTGGAAAATGTTTCAATTACTTAACGCCTAGCCATCGTCCACATCGACATAGTTCATCAGACAACTGTTCAAGATTTCAACTACCTTTTAACTATGATTGATAGATTTACACGATGGCCTGTGGCTTTATCTATTGGTACAATTTCTACGGACGAAGTCACTAATATCTTATCTCTGCATGGATAGCACATTATGGTGTTCCAAACAAGGCCATTTCTTACATCTCATCTGTTCATTTCAAAACTACCTTGCAGGTCATGTGATGCACCTTCCGCCAGACGACTGCCTACCACCTTAGTATTGAAGAAAGAATTCATAGGGGTACTGAAAGCAGCTTTAGCATCCTCGTCCATTAACGGCAACTGGGTCGACGCATCACCTTTAGTCCTACTTGTTTTGCGTTCCCATATACGTGACCTATTAAATCCTCTGTGTCACAGCTCTTATATGGCATGGACAAACTCCTGTCTTGTGAGCTACCTCGTTTACTACCCGCAGAGAATGACCAACAACTCTAACATAATCGTCTTCGATTTCATTTCGGTAACTTGTCTGACCAGCAGTCGAGACATACTCCTCGACCTGTCTTCGTTCACCCGCAACTCCACAACTGCAAGAGAGTACTCGTTCATAACGAAGCTGCTGTTGCACTATTGAAACCAAGGTATCGAGATTCCTACCCAATTTTGTGCAGACAGCCGAAATACCTCATTATTATGCCAGGTGCAACACCAACATCGATAAGCTTAGACTGGGTTAAACCATTAATCGAACTGCCTAACTCTGATGACATACAGCCTTCTACATGCGTTTCAGATTTTACATGCCTACAATCTCAACCTAACAATATATTGCTCTGCCTAAATTATAACTGTTAATTTTTTACATTAATTTTTCGTTAATCTACGTGTTTGATGTTATCTTTTGTGCATCACTTGCACCCTTTCTCACACGATTTGATCTCTATTGATCCACATGATTCATCACTTTTCTCACGATCACTTGTCTCATGTGTTATAACCAGCTGATCTTAGCTAACAACTGTCTTGACTTTTTGAACAGTTCTTTGGTATTATATCATTTCTGCGGTATTGTTTGAGTACACTTTTTTGTCCTTATCATTTCATTTTCATTTTTACATCGTATTATTGCATCATCTGGCTCACAACTGAACTCACACTGCCTATTTTGGTATGACCAGCTACTTTGAGCCAACGCCTTGTTTAACAACACGAATTAGTCATTGTATTCATATCATGGCATTTGCTACTATCATTTATATCACAACATCTTGTGTTACACAGTACATATTCACTACGAATATCATGACCACAACCTCGAGCACACACTAGCTCTTTTGGTTATATTGGAGCTCTCATTGGCGGCGATCTTGCTTGCCCATGTTTCGACTTAAACCTGACAAATTCAGTGGCAATTCACATTGGAATTTTCCCACTGCGGCTCTCAAAATTTATCAAACTACCCTATTTTGCTTCACGCGGTATGACCGGCCACTGCAGCTAACAATTTATGTATCAATTATTAGTGGATATTTGGCATCTTATCATTGTTTAAGCAAACAACAAGCATGCACCCGCACAGCATTACTACATATTCTGTGTTAACTATGAGCAGAATAATAACCAGTTTATTAACTGGGTTCAAACCCTACCCTACATTACCAATCAAGCCTCGCCGAGTGGAATTTACTTTTCATTTTTCGCAGAGAGGAAACTAATGTAACGACTTAGATTAATTCGCCCACATATTGCCAAAATTAATTTCAAATTTAAATATGCTTTACCAATTAAAACAAGCAAAATTGTCATTGACCAATAGCGTACGACTTCACATTTATATGAGCACGATGAAATTACCACACCACACAATTGAAACATCTGCTCGGTTCGTAATATGTGATTGCTGTCCCTCTCTCTTCTTGAATGTCTACCTACGCCGATTTCTGGACTTTCCTTTACTACGTTGTGTCATCTCGTTTTTTAGTCTTCAATCACGCAAATGTTCTTGTTGCTCCACAACTAGTCATACGGAATTTATCATCTATTATTTGTATTTCTACATGAGCCAGCCACTACAAAGCTCCGCAGATCTTTAACAATACAAACCTGAGACTTCGAATAATAACTCACCTTTCTGGTTTCGACAACTCTAGTTATCCACACAAAGGAACACCAGCCGATCAACTGGATTATACAGAAAGTGTTAAGAAATACCACTATACACTGCAACATATTTAACTTTTACGGCATTTGCCGGTGAACGCTATTCAGGCTTTGTTAAGGGCCACCTACAGTAACTGTTCTCAAACAACTCCTGTCTGTTCTTCTTCTTTTAATTTGGCAAGGCATTTGCTTTCAGCCGGGACGTTTACAAAGCTTGTAACGACACAAAATAATTGCCGACATATTGCGTAAATTAAATTCAATTTGATTAACGTTGCACCAATGAGAAACAAGCCAAATTTGCCGTTAACCAATAGTGTGCAAGTAGACATATATTACTATGGCATGGCTATTTAAGCACGGCAAATTTACCATGCAGCTCAGTTGTCGCGTTTGTCTTCTGCTTTGCGTTACGTGTGCGTGCTGTCGGCTCTCATCACCTACGCTGGTTATTGGATTGTCTTCACCAAAAATTGGAAACATCAGTGACACCAATCTTGTTGCTGTACAACCAGCGAGACGAGCCAATTAATGCAGAACTTCAACGAAGTTTCCACATCGAGATTACAACGCAAGAACAGAAGGAACCACAGCCCAAGTCAACCCAAGGCTCTAGGACATCTTAACACTGAAGAATCTTTCTCGGCATTTGCCGAAGAACGTACGACCGGCCCTGTCAAAGGCCCTTTATCAGTACAATAACTTTATATCTATGGCACTTTAACCGAGTTTGTAACGTCGTATGGCATTTAATTGAAGCTGGGGCGTTTACAAAATTGGCGACCGCGCCAGGATATTGAGTACTGTACTATTTTTTGGTATAAATAAAATTGACTTTCTTTTTCATTTATTTGGGATAAAAATAGAGTAAAATTTGCGTTTACGTCTTCTTTACTCTGGTCGAGTTCTTCTGGGAATTTTGTTGGGTATACATTTTCTCTCTAAAGTCGTGGTCTTCTAGGAATTTTGTTGGGTATACATGTTCTCTCCAAAGTCGTGGTCTTCTGGGAATTTTTGCTGAGTATATGTGTTCTCACAAAATTCGTGGACTTCTGGTGAATTTTTTTGGTATATGCTCTGCTCAACTTTCCTACATATAAAACTGCACCGTACGTACTCGACAGGTTCAATTGAGGATATTTTCAATTTTTGGAAGCATTTACTGTGACGTGTTTTGTGAAGGAACTAATTCATCTGGGTTCTGCGCTCTTTCAACTACGGAAGACTTTCAACTGTGGAAGCTGTTTGTGAGTTAGCGTTTCGTTCAAATATATTTATACATTTTCATATTGCTTATAAATTTATGCTTTTAAGATCCCGTAAGATTGCTAGAATGTCAGGTCCAATTTTAGATATTGATGTTCCTGTTTGGGATGGAGATAGTGAACTATTCTTTATGCGCGTAGACCCCGCTTTCTCCCAGTTTCCTGATTATGACAGCCATCAAAAACTGTCGAAGGTTTTTGCTAAACTACCTTCTGAATTGCAGCGACGGATTTATTCTAAGCTTGAGGCCATTAGGAAGCTACCTAATCCCATTTTGGGCCTACAAAACGAAGTAGAATCCTTGCTTGGTCCCACAGAAACTGAGCGGATAATAAATAAGTATGCGCAGTTAGACATGTCAAACCTTGGCCCCATCGAAATTTTGAGGGAATTACAGAAACGTTGGTATAAAACAAATATTTTTGACCATGAGGCTAAGGTTGATTTTATTAACAATCTTCCATAAACTATTTGCCAGACAGCTTCCCAACACTCTCTCTATAGATGACTTATCTGAGAGATGTGAGTTAGAATATAGGGTATTGGAACCAAAGTGAATCCGTCAACCTTTTGTTCACCCCCGTAAGATGATAGGCTCTTCTCTTTAGACAGGACAGTGGCGAATATGGCTAAAGTTCTAGAAGGATTGGCCATAACGAAATTCGAGCTAAATCAAGTGAATGCTGGACACAAATTCGTTCCTAAATATAATTATAACGGTAGGCGGCGATCGAGAACCCCGCAATCCTTTAACAGATATGCCCTAAAGAACTGGTTTTATAACCTCCAGAAGTTTTTTTATTCATGCCAAGTCTGTCTTGGTCGTTCCGAAGAATTTCCGAATGAGTGTCAATTTCCACAGTTGACTGAAAGGACAACAGACCACAGGCGCAAGTGTGCATCAGTATCGGGAAACGTTTGGCGTATAGAGAGCCAAACGGACAACGCCGGTCGCAATCACCAGCCTACTTTTGCATGACCCGGCCAAACAGCCCAACGAGCTTCTGCACCTTCTTGATTTCAAAACCGGCGAAGAATTCATCGTAGACACAGGTGCAGTAATCTCAGTTCTCAAGGTTGATTCAATGGCCGAGATGTCGCTAGGCGTTTTTCTCGCAACAGCTACAGGCGAGCCCATACCAACTTATGGCTGCCGGTACCGCACACTCGACATTGGTCTACGACGCGAATTTTCTCACAATTTCATCATTGCCAAGGTCTCACATAATATAATAGGCCTTGATTTCCTTCTGAAATTTCGGCTCATTGTTGATCTTGCCAAGCAAAATATCATCGAACCCTCCACCGGACTTGAGCTAAGTGTTTGGACACTTGCCTCCGAGCGTTTGGAGTTACAAGTCATTCAGCCTACTCCTGTGCATCATTCAGCAGAGATATCAGCAGCTCTTCAAAAAAACAAGTCACTTTTAGATCTTAACAAGTCAGAGCTACGAGTCTTCAACACGATGCACCATATCGTCATAGAAAGACAACCTATTGCACTCAAAAAGCGACAACTGACCCCTGCTAAACTGAAAGCTGCCCAAGAGGAATTCTCAAGGCTTTTGGAAGAGCGAATCATCAGACCATCGAAAAGTTCATGTGCGTCACCACTGCACTTAGTCTCCAAATCAAACGGATCGTACAGAGCCTGCGGAGACTACCGTAAGCTAAATTCAGTGACAAAATCTGATGCCTATCCTATTCCAAATATTACCACTTTACTTGAAAAACTCAACGGCAGTAATTTCTTCTCAGTGATTGACCTCAGACAAGCCTACCATCACATCCCGGTAGCACCAGAGGATATCAAGAAAACTACAGTCATCACTCCATTTGGCCTTTTCGAATATCTTTACATGCCTTTTGGACTTAAGTGTGCTACTCAGACATTTCAAAGATTCATGGACAACATACTTTGCGACGACTCTGCTTATTGTATGTCATATCTCGATGAAATTATGGTATTCAGTCCAGACTTAGAGTCTCATGCCAAGCATCTACAAAATGTTCTCTCACGCTTATCCAACCACGGACTCAAGATCAACTGTGACAAGACGCAGATTGCAGCTAAATCTGTGGACTTCTTAGGGCATCGTATCACGCCACAAGGTATTCAACCTTTGCAGTCAAGATTATCAAGTCACCAAGGACTGTTAGCGAGTTGCATAAAATTCTGTGAGTACTAAATTACTATCGCACTACCTTTAGTTGTGCTTTCTATGCGTTTCCGTTCTCGTGAATCCATTAAATCGTCTGCGTCACAATTCCTGTATGGCATGAATCTTCGCCTGTCTAGTTAGCTCCTACGTCTACTTACCACACAGGATGACCAACAAGACGAAACTACCCGCCTACGGCTTCACTTCGGTAACATGTCTGAACAGCAGCCGAGACATACGCCTCGTCCAGTCTTCGTTCACCTACAGCTCCACAGCTGCAAGAGAGTACTCGTTCGCAACGACAATGCTGTTGCACCACTACAACCAAAGTATCGCGGTCCTTACCCGATTTTGCTCAGACAACCAAAATACTTCATTATTATGCAAGGCGCTACACCGACATCAGTAAGCATAGACATCATCATCATCATGTCCAGCCACACAAAAGTCAAGTGACTAATGTTTCACTGTCCTTATAACCTAAGGAGTGAAAAAAAATGTATATAAGTGAATTTAGACAAATTATTGTGAGATTAACGAGAGGGGTAGAAAGAAGAATACCTTATACTGGTGAGTATCGAAACTCACAGAAATGAGAATTAAACTAAACCTCTCCACAACACCATTATGGCCAAGTTAGCATTCGGGCAAGGCGACATCAGCAATACAGCATAGACAGGTTGAAACCGATTATCGAACCGCCTGATCCTGAGAGCGTTCAACCTTCAACATACGTCTCAGACTCCGTCTGCCCACAATCTCAATAGCCTGCTTTGTATAATGTGTAATAGATATTTTTTAACATTAACATTACGTATCAAAATGTTTTAACCTTACGTTATTTTTCGCATTTATCTCACGTCGCATAACCAGCTGTTCTTAGCTAACAATTGTGCCGCTTTTTTTAACAGTTTTTTGGTATTATGCCATCTTTGAGTCAATGTCCGTGTACATATTTTTATTCAGTTACCTTTGATTTTAATGTATATATTTTTACATTATAATGTATTTCTCACACATGACATCACACTGCCTATTTTGGTATGACCAGCTACTTAGAGCTAACGCTTTCGTGTAGCAACACTAATTAGTGATCAGCTTCATATCATGGTACAGGCCACTTTCAATGCATATCTCAACTTCATCAATTGCACAAAGACCACTCTACAAATGTCATGATCACAACGTCGAGCACTCTAGCTCCTTTGGTCGTATACGAACACATTGACGTCGATCCAACGTGCTTAGGTTTTAACTTAAACCTGGCAAATTCAGAGGCGATTTACCTCGAAATCTTCACGCTGCGTCTCCCAAATCTTACACTGCTCTATTTTGCCTCACGTGGTATGACCGACCACTAGAGCTAACAATTTGTGTAGCATTGTAGGACTGTTTTTGCGGGGTAGCTATCTAGTTCGTGATTCTGCCCTTCTACATGTACCCACATGAGTAGCTGTATTATTACCCTTACTCATAATCAATTATAAGTCTTTCCGGATAGTTGATGTGAAGGCAAAATGAGTTATCCCACGTATATTGTATACAATATTGCAAATAAATAGAAGATTACAGTTAGTCCAAATTGACCATGAGCTGGTCAGCAATAAAAACAAATTTCAATACAAAAGAATGTCTTAAACACCATTCACAGTTAAACTAAATTGTCCATCTTCTGGACAGCAAAGTTAAAAAGGATCTCTGTTTATAAAAGAAAAATGTTTTGCACAAGCAGTTGTTCTTACACAAATGTCACAGGTGAAATGAATACACACAACCGATTGAAATTACATGATGATGAGATATGTCACTGTTAAGTTGTCACTGAAAATGAATGTATTTTACGTGTAAAGACTTCAATGACAAAAATTCACAAATAATTAGTTCAATGTTTGCTATGTTTTTAACTCATGTCATTATAATAATCTATTATTCTCTGAAATTCGGATAGGCATAATTAAATGTAAACAGTAAATCCTTCGAGTAAATAGTGAATAATCCAGCTGAGCGAAATAAATCCACTATGACACAATAGTCCACCGCGTGACTCACGCGGATCGCGCGCGGTTCTGTTTATTTAATAAAAACCCTATTAATTACAAATAAAATTGCAGTTCAAGAAATATCAATTAAAACTGCATGAAACTAACAGAGATTGTTTCTGAAATCACAGTTAAGAGAAATATTGTGTAAGAACAGAGTTAGAATATTTGACCTTAAAGAGCACTGTATTTGACAAAATCGAACATCGTTGGGTTGTAACACGGAGCCGCGTGTTACATACACCTCCCCGACAATGAAAATTAGTACACAATGAAGGGGGCTAACCTTACAGGAGATGTTATTGCTCTGCTGTACCGTGTAACGACTGATTTTGGCTCTGTCAACACTGATTCTGGTTCCTCTATCTCTCGCGTTCTTGGACGAACAGTTAGGTTGAAGTGTTCGATAAAGTCACGTCCAATGATGTTTCTTGTCGTGTTGGCGATAATGAACGGATATTTGAAACATCTTTTTGAGTTGGAGAACGAGATTGTGTGTACTCGTACCCCAAACGTCGCAATGTTGGAACCATTGGCGCAGGTCAGACTGTTGGTTCTCGACTGGGTGGGTGGGTTCGAGGTAATTGTGGCGTAGTAAGCTTACATCTGATCCAGTGTCTATGAGAAATAATTCATTAGAGGTTGCGTCATGGAGGAGAAATATGTTGATAGTGGCAACTGACGATGAGACTGTTTGCTGGCATTTTGGCGTTTGAAGCATGAATTGACTGGATACGTCGCTGTAAATACAATAGTTTGATTGCGCTCTACCGCAAAAGCAACGTGCTTTGAACCATCAGACGCGGAGCGGCCAACAATCTTGGGGTGCTCAGCCTCTACTGCAGCCGAGGAGGCTGACCCCACCAGTTTTCCGAACCTTCCATGGGCGGATCCTCCAGAGTTGTTGAGGGTGACCGCGCCCACTTGTACGTTGCGTCTGTGCGCGAGAATGTGCAGCCGTTTCCAAGGCAATAACGTGTGGAGTGGCAATAGCTGCGGTGATTCGAACACCACTCCGCTGGTAAATGTGGAACTGCGGCCTTCATCCAAAGTGCTTGAATTTCTCAAAATCTAGATGTTTATTAATTCCTTGCTGGCTGTGAGTTCGTCGAACCGGGGCACCATTTATGTAGGAGTATTTTTGCGGTGTAGCTATCTAGTTCGTGATTCTGTACCCTTCCTACATACACATGGTGGCTATTATTATTACCCATACTCATAATCAGTCTCTGATCTTTTCCGGATGGTTGATGTGAGAAGGCAAAAATGAGTTATCCCACGTATATTGCATACAATGTTGCAAATAGAAATAGAATTCACAGTTAGTCCAAATTGACCATGTGCTGGTCAGCAATAAACACAAATTTTAATACAAAAGAATGTCTTAAACACCATTCTTAGTTAAACTAAATTGTCCGCCTTCTGGACGGCAAAAGTTAAAATGATATCTGTTTATAAAGAAAAATGTTTTGTACACAAGCAGTTACTCTTTCACAAATGTCTGAATTGAAATGAATACACGCAACCGATTGATAATACATGATGATATGAATATAGTCACCGTTAAAAGTTGTCACTGAAAATGAATGTGTTTACTACGTGTGAAGACTTCAATGACAAAAATTTACAAATAATTAGTTCACTGTTTGCTATGTTTTTAACTCATGTCATTATAATAATCCATTGTTCTCTGAAATTCGGAAAGGCATAGTTAAATGCGAACAGTAAATCCCTTGCATAAACTGCGAATAATCCAACTGAGCGAAATAAATCCGCTGTGACACTATAATCCACCGCATGTTTCATGCGTATTGCGCGCGGGTGTGTATATTTAATAAAAACCCTATTAATTACAAATAAAATTGCAGTTCAAGAAATATCAATTAAAACTGCATGAAACTAACAGAGATTGTTTCTGAAATCACAGTTAAGAGAAATATTGTGTAAGAACAGAGTTAGAATATTTGACCTTAAAGAGCACTGTATTTGTCAAAATCGAACATCGTTGGGTTGTAACACGGAGCCGCGTGTTACATACACCTCCCCGACAATGAAAATTAGTACACAATGAAGGGGGCTAACCTTACAGGAGATGTTATTGCTCTGCCGTACCGTGTAACGACTGATTTTGGCTCTGTCAACACTGATTCTGGTTCCTCTATCTCTCGCGTTCTTGGACGAAAAGTTAGGTTGAAGTGTTCGAGAAAGTCACGTCCAATGATGTTTCTTGTTGTGTTGGCGATAATGAACGGATATTTGAAACATCTTTTTAAGTTGGAGAACGAGATTGTGTGTACTCGTACCCCAAACGTCGCAATGTTGGAACCATTGGCGCAGGTCAGACTGTTGGTTCTCGACTGGGTGGGTGGGTTCGAGGTAATTGTGGCGTAGTAAGCTTACATCTGATCCAGTGTCTATGAGAAATAATTCATTAGAGGTTGCGTCATGGAGGAGAAATATGTTGATAGTGGCAACTGACGATGAGACTGTTTGCTGGCATTTTGGCGTTTGAAGCATGAATTGACTGGATACGTCGCTGTAAATACAATAGTTTGATTGCGCTCTACCGCAAAAGCAACGTGCTTTGAACCATCAGACGCGGAGCGGCCAACAATCTTGGGGTGCTCAGCCTCTACTGCAGCCGAGGAGGCTGACCCCACCAGTTTTCCGAACCTTCCATGGGCGGATCCTCCAGAGTTGTTGAGGGTGACCGCGCCCACTTGTACGTTGCGTCTGTGCGCGAGAATTTGCAGCCGTTTCCGAGGCAATAACGTGTGGAGTGGCAATAGCTGCGGTGATACGAACACCACTCCGCTGGTAAATGTGGAACTGCGGCCTTCATCCAAAGTGCTTGAATTTCTCAAAATCTAGATGTTTATTAATTCCTTGCTGGCTGTGAGTTCGTCGAACCGGGGCACCATTTATGTAGGAGTATTTTTGCGGTGTAGCTATCTAGTTCGTGATTCTGTACCCTTCCTACATACACATGGTGGCTATTATTATTACCCATACTCATAATCAGTCTCTGATCTTTTCCGGATGGTTGATGTGAGAAGGCAAAAATGAGTTATCCCACGTATATTGCATACAATGTTGCAAATAGAAATAGAATTCACAGTTAGTCCAAATTGACCATGTGCTGGTCAGCAATAAACACAAATTTTAATACAAAAGAATGTCTTAAACACCATTCTTAGTTAAACTAAATTGTCTGCCTTCTGGACGGCAAAAGTTAAAATGATATCTGTTTATAAAGAAAAATGTTTTGCACACAAGCAGTTACTCTTACAAAAATGTCTGAATTGAAATGAATACACGCAACCGATTGATAATACATGATGATATGAATATAGTCACTGTTAAAAGTTGTCACTGAAAATGAATGTGTTTACTACGTGTGAAGACTTCAATGACAAAAATTTACAAATAATTAGTTCACTGTTTGCTATGTTTTTAACTCATGTCATTATAATAATCCATTGTTCTCTGAAATTCGGAAAGGCATAGTTAAATGCGAACAGTAAATCCCTTGCATAAACTGCGAATAATCCAACTGAGCGAAATAAATCCGCTGTGAAACTATAATCCACCGCATGTTTCATGCGTATTGCGCGCGGGTGTGTATATTTAATAAAAACCCTATTAATTACAAATAAAATTGCAGTTCAAGAAATATCAATTAAAACTGCTTGAAACTAACAGAGATTGTTTCTGAAATCACAGTTAAGAGAAATATTGTGTAAGAACAGAGTTAAAATATTTGACCTTAAAGAGCACTGTATTTGTTAAAATCGAACATCGTTTGGTTGTAACGCGGAGCTGCGTGTTACAGCATTTCCTTGTGGTTACTTGGCATCATATCATTGTTCAAGCAACCAAAAAGCATATTTAAGCCTAGCATTTAAGGTACTTTTTTTGCTTAACTTGGTTTGAACTCTGTCATGCATTTACTATCTAGCCTCGCAGAGAGGAATTTTTTTCAGAGAGGAAACTGTTGTAACGACACAAATTTATTGCCAACATATTGCGTAAATTAAATTCAATTTTATTAACGTTGCACCAATGAGAAAAAAGTGAAACTTGCCGTTAACCAGTAGTGTGAAAGTAGACTATGGCATGGCTATTTAAGCACGGCAAATTTACCATGCAAGTGAGTTGTCGCATTTGCCTTCTGCATTGCGTTACGTGTGCGTGCTGTCAGCTGTCATTACCTACGCTGGTTATTGGATTTCTTTCAACAACAATTGGCAACATCCGTGACTCATCTTGTTGCAGTACAACCAGCGAGACGAGCCAATTATTGCAGAACTTCAACGAAGTTTCCACATCGAGATTACAACGCAACAAGAGAAGGAACCACAGCCAGAGTCAACCCAAGGCTCTAGGACATCTTCACACTGAAGAAACATACTCGGAATTTTCCGGAGAACGCACGACCGGCCCTGTTAAGGGCCTCCTATCATAACAATAACTCTATATTCATATCATCTTAACCAAGTTTGTAACGTCGTACAGCATTTACTTGAAGCCGGGGCGTTTACAAGCTTTGTATTCATTTAAAGCATGTGTGTAGGACGTTAAATCCTCCGCCTTATGTAAAATAACATTGACTTATAAATTTAAACCACCATGGCTGATTGTAACGAATTTTATTTAAAAAGAATTTTTTCTTTTTATTTTCCAGGACATTCTTTGTTTAAATACTTGACTTTGAATTGTGCGCCATTTTCAGGTTTTCGAGTGTCTCGTTCCTTGACTGGTCTTGTATATTTTGGTCTGCTGCATTTTAACATTTTTCTCTAGTAACCGAATACATCTCATCAAATATATTACTCAATCAATTGCTTTTGCTCTAATATAATATAATATTGAAAGGAGACATCCTGGAACAGGTAATTTCATTCTTCTGTTGTTCACGTATATCTCTTTTCAGATTATTTGTTCGGGAGATAACGCGATCCTACTTTCGCATTCCAATTGCCTAACATTAAGTGTCGATTTAATTGCTATACTATTTAGACGTGGAGACCGATATTAAATTTGAGGACACAAGTAGGTTAGTGCAGGATATTGCGGACTTGAACTTAGGAGATGTAAATAGAAATATAAGCATATCAGACTCTACTGTGAATTTTAGGAATTCAAGCGATCTGGCATCTATGGGGCTCTCGGACTCGAATAGGTTAGGGGACTCAACAAAATTTGGCGACCGCGCCAGTCCAAGAATTTTAAGTCAAACGCAGTACAAATCAGAAAGACATTCAAGTTGGGTAGGAGATGCCCAAATGATATTTAGTGCTTATAATATTGTAAATCCAAAGGAGAAATTTGTTGCAGCATGGATGGCATTGCCTGAAAATTTCCGAAATGCTTTGGAAAATTTCAGAGATAGAACTGTGGAAGAAAAGCCGTACAATGCATTTGAGTTATTAATGGCTGAAATTCAACAGAGATATCAGCCTAGAAGATCAGCGCAAATGTGCGAATTATTACGCTTAGAAAAAAATGGGGCGTCAATTACCGTCCGAATTTTATGAACGCCTTTGCACAAAAGCTTCCAGGTTGAATATATCTAGAGATGTAGTCAACTCCATTTTCACAGCTGAGCTACCAATTAGGTTTAGAACAAAATTAAAGTATTTAACACAATGAGCATTAATTGACCAACTAAACTCAGAGGGTTAGACGGCGTGTATAAACAGCAGGAACCACAAGTACATGTTGTAATAGCAGATTCTGTCACGATGCAGCCAGTCAGGGCAGATACAGAAAACAACCTGACTATACAAGAAACCTTGCGTTTCTTATGTAGAGAAGTTGCTAGCTTACGTAGTGATATTGCACAAATTCAGAGTCAGGATATGTACACTAGACGTCGAGGGAGTCACTCGCGACAACGCTTTGAATGGCCACGCGGATGGTGTAAAGCACATTACGAGTACGGACGCAGTGCGAATTGCCAAGGTGAAACTTTTATATACCAGCGATTAGATGGACCCAAATGGAAAGGAAGCACAAAACCGGTAGAGAGAAATCCGTCACCGGGAAAAGGACAAAACCCCCGCTAGTAGGAGCCGTAAGGGGGGTTCTATTGCAAAGGCTCACAGATATGCCTTTAAAAGGCATACTCAAAGCAAAAGATGTGATTAGAGCAAATAGCACCGATATAGAAGGCAAGAGAGTCCGATTCTCACTAAGCGGAGATCTGGAAAACATTGCCGGATTGTCCAGCAACAAGTTCATTATTAAGAATGAATTATCTGGATTAGAATTTCTCATTGATACGGAAGTGGAGGTAAGCATAGTTAGGTCAGACGTGGTGGAAGCAGATTGCCCCACATTTGATTATCAACTATGGGCCGCTAACGGTAGTTCGATTAGGGTGAAAGGGATGAAAGAAATGTCGGTAACGTTAGGCCAGAAATCTTCCTTCCGATGGAATTTTCTAGTAGCCGATGTCAAGGACCATATCATTGGCATGGATTTCTTGACACATTTCAAGCTGACATTAGACCCCAAGGCTAGGACTATCGCAGAAGGCGTAGGGATATCAACACCTACTGATTCTAACACATCAGCAGTTATAACGGTTCTTTTACCTCGTCCAACAGTCGCACATGACTTTGCCGATATAATGGAGAAGCACCTAGTCTTGTTTCAACCTTTCAGTGCCAAAAGGATAGGTTTGAAGACAGGAGTAGAACACCAGATAGAATTGGTGGCTCCGTTGCCTTGTTTGCCAAAGGCTCAACCATTGGCACAACACAAGCAACAGGTTACTTTGTCCAAATTTCACCAATTGCGCGAAGAGGGGATTTGTAGAATGTCAAATTCCAATTTTGCTTCCCCAATAGTGGTAGTTCCCAAACCTGAACCAGGTCAATGGAGGGTTTGTGGGAATAATCGTCTATTAAACTCAGTGACAAAGGGTGATTCTTATCCTCTCCCTAACCAGAGTACTTTACTCCGAGATATAATGGGATATGAGGTTTATTCAACTTTAGACCTCCAGAAAGTGTACTATCAGGTACCAATCGAGGAAAGTTCGATACCACTCACCGCAGTCAGATTTCCAAGGGGGGGTCGCACAAATTTCTTCGAATGCCTTTTGGTTTGAAAAATGCCAGTCAGACATTCCAGCGTTTGGCTGAAGAAATCCTTCATAATTGTCCATTTGCGAGGGTATATATAGACGACATAATAATTTTAGTCGCTCACTAGACGAACATCGTGCGCAATTGGAAACGGTTTTGACCAGGCTGGAACAATATGGATTAGTGGTTAAATCTAATAAGAGTAATATCGGTTGCTCTTTGGTTAAATACCTTGGTCATATACTTTCAAAGACAGAATTTAAACTTTGGACGATAAGATTCTAGCTGTAAAGGACGTAACGGAACCCCGAACCGTACGCCAGTTGCGAAGGTTCTTGGGCATGATCAGCTATTACCATCGATTCATTCCAGGTCTAGCCGGAATTCTTGGATCGTTAACACGCCATCTCACTCGTGAAAAGAGCACGATCAATAAGTCTTAGCCTAAAAACTTGAGTCCAGAAGACAGAGAAAATTTCCAAAAGGCCAAGGAAATGTTAAGTGACGTAACTGCAGTAGCACCTGTAGATTGGGAAAACCCTTTCGAGCTAATCACAGATGCCTCAGATGTTGCATTAGAGGCAGTGCTACAGCAACGGGATCAGGACGTAGTAAGACCGATTGGGTTTTATAGCCGTAAGCTTAATGATCGAGAAAAAAGTTATCATACCTTTGACAAAGAGCTTATAGCAGTGTATACCGCAGTGATACACTTTGAGCATTACTTAGATGGTCATAAGTTTAAGTTATTGACCGATCATAAGCCTTTGATCAGCATACTTGGTAAAACAGCTAGGCTTAATTACTCTCGTAGAGTGAATTCCCAAATAACACGGTCAGCAGAGTTCGAGTTTACTGTGTCTCATATTGCTGGTAAGAAGAATGTGGTAGCCGATGCACTTAGCCGACCAAATGAAGCTGATGTCGAGCTGATATTTCAAGTTCCTTTGAAAAGTTTAGATGATTCAATGCATGATTTCGTTAGTCAAATCGAGAAAGCGCAAGGATCGGATCCCTTTACATTAGTATTGTCCAAAAGGCCAGGATATGTTCGTAAACTCATAAGTGGTAAGTGGTTGTTATGCGAAACGTCTAGAAGTCAACCACGACCATATGTTCCGTTGGAGTTACGGGCCAGGATTATCCAAGTGTTACATGACATGGGTCATCCATCCATTAAAGCGACCATTCGATTAATAAACGACAGATGCGTTTGGCCGAACATGTCTAAAGACATACGGGTATGGGTAAGAGTCTATTCCAAGTGTCAAACTTGTAAGGTGTGGAGACATACCAGAACCGAGATAAAGAATATTGGGATACCAATTGGACGGTTCAGACATGTACATATAGACATTGTCGAAATGCCTGAAGTTAATGGGAACAAATATTTGCTGACCATGGTAGATAGATTTAGTCGTTAATTTGAAGTGGCGATTTTAAAAGATATGACAGCGCAAGAAGTGTTGTTCGCGTTTCTACATAATTGGATATCGCGTTATGGTGTTCCGGAAAAGGTCACTAGTGATCGCGGTAGGCAATTTATGTCCAAGCTTTTCGTAAGATCCCTCAACATCATGGGAACCACTCTAATACATACTAGCGCGTATAACCCACGAGCGAATGGGATGGTAGAAAGGCTACATCGTAAACTAAAAGCTGCATTAAGGTGTACTAGTGGAACAAGCTTGATACACGATCTTCCTATAATACTACTTGCCATGCGCAACAGATATAGGGCACAATTGGGAACTTCCATAGCAGAACTGGTCTATGGAGAACCATTAAGATTGCCTGGTGATCTTCTAATAGAAACTCCAAGTAGTCTTGATTTGGCTTCTAGTTATGTAGATTGGTTCGTAGGAGCACTTAGAGATAAGATGTGTCGTTTAGCTCCGACCAAGACTAGAAAAGCTAAAACCAAATGCTATGTGTCCTCTGATCTAAGATCGGCTTTGCATGTGTATATAACTAATGAAAATAGGAAGAACTGCCTAACACCATTTTATAAAGGACCATACAAGGTCAAGAGGATGACTGACAAGAATGTCATCATAGAAATAAATGGCACTGAGGATTGTGTTACGTTGGATCGTTGCATTCCCCAGTTTATCTGGATCGACAGTATCACTGAATTAACAGATGCGTCGAATGACCGTTCTATGGGCAAATCTGGTGTGTGCAATCCCAACACACAGGCACCTAATGAAATGCAGAACTCAGAAGACGCGTTGTCTAATATAGCAAAATCTTATTCTACTGAATCACAGCATGAAAATTGTTTGTCAATACCAGATGATATGGAAGAAACATTGAAAATTGTACCGGGCGAGGCGACGACTTCAGGGGCGCTATTATGCACAACTCGTTCCGGAAGAGTGCCACGTCAGCCGAAGAAAAATGATTACGTCTATTACTAGTCGTCTTTTTTTGAAAAAGTGGTGTATGTGGAGGAAGTTAAATCCTCCGCCTTATGTAAAATAACATTGACTGATAAATTCAAACCACCATGGTTGATTGCAACGAATTTTATTTAAAAAGAATTTTATCTTTTTATTTTCTAGAACAATCTTTGTTTAAATACTTCATTTTGAATTGTGCGCGATTTTCAGGTTTTCGAGTGTCTCGTTCCTTGATTGGTCTTGTATATTTTGGTCGGCTGCATTTTAACATTTTTCACTAGTATCCGAATGCATCTCATCAAATATATTACTCCATCAATTGCTTTTGTTCAAATATAATATAATATTGAAAGGAGTCATCCTGGAACAGGTAATTTGATTCTTCTGTTGTTCACGTATATCTCTTTTCAGATTATTTGTTCGGGAGATTACGCGATCCTACTTTCGCATTCCAATTGCCTAACATTAAGTGTCGATTTAATTGCTATACTATTTAGACGTGGAGACCGATATTAAATTTGAGGACACAAGTAGGTTAGTGCAGGATATTGCGGACTTGAACTTAGGAGTTGTAAATAGAAATATAAGCATATCAGACTCTACTGTGAATTTTAGGAATTCAAGCGATCTGGCATACATGGGGCTCTCGGACTCGAATAGTTTAGGGGCCTCAACGAAGTTTCCACATCGAGATTACAACGCAACAACAGAAGGAACCACAGCCAGAGTCAACCCAAGGCTCTAGGATATCTTCACACTGAAGAACCTTTCTCAGCATTTTCCGTTGAACGCACGACCGGCCCTGTTAAGGGCTCCCTATCATAACATTAACTTTATATACATATCATATTAACCGAGTTTGTAACGTCGTGCGGCATTTACTTGAAGCAGCGGCGTTTACAATATTTTAACGACACAAATTAATGACCGACATATTGCGTAAATTAAATTCAATTTTATTTACGTTGCACCAATGAGAAAAAAGCAAAACTTGTCGTTTAACCAATAGTGTGCAAGTAGACATATATTACTATGGCATGCTATTTAAGCACGGCAATTTACCATGCAAGTCAGTTGTCGCATTTGTATTCTGCTTTGCGTTATGCATGTGCGTTCTGTCGGCTATCAATACCTACGCTGGCGATTTGATTTGTTTCACCAACAATTGCCTACATCCGTGACTCATCTTGTTGCGGTACAACCAGCGAGACGAGCCAAGTAATTGCAGAACTTGAACGAAGTTTTCCACATCGTGATTACAACGCGACAACAGAAGGAACAACAGCCAGAGTCAACCCAAGGCTCTAGGACATCTTCACACTCTGAATAATTCAGGAGAACGCACGACCAGGCCCTGATAAGGGCCCTCCTATCAGTAACAAATCTATATTCAGATCATCTTAACCGAGTTTGTAACGTCGTACGGCATTTACTTGAAGCCGGGGCGTTTACAAAATTGGTGACCGCGCCAGGATATTGATTATTGTTCTGATTTTTTTGGTATAAATAAAATTGACTTCCTTTTTCATTTATTTGGGATAAAAATAGATTAACATTTGAGTTTTCTTTACCCTAATCGTGGTCTTCTGGGAATTTTGTTGGGTATATATTCGTGGATTTGTGTTGAATTTTTTTGGGATATAATAATAATACATTGGCATCAAAGGCCAACGGGGCCTCTGTTCATCTTTTCTACGTACAAAACGGTACCGTACGTACTCGACAGGCTCAATTGCGGATAATTTCAATTTTTTGAAGCAGTTACTGTGACGTGCTTTTGTTCTGCGCTCATTCAACTGTGGAAGCTGTTTGTGGGTAAGCGTTTCGTTAAAGTATATTTATATATTTTCATATTGCTTATAAATTTATGCTTTTAAGATCCCGTAAGATTGTTAAAATGTCAGGTCCAAATTTAGATATTGATGTTCCTGTTTGGGATGGAGATAGTGAGCTATTCTTGTATGCGCGTAGACTCCGCTTTCTCCCCGTTTCCTGATTATGACAGTCATCAAAAACTGTCGAATGTTTTTGCTAAACTACCTTCTGAATTGCAGCGACGGATTTATCCTAAGCTTGAGGCCATTAGGAAGCTACCTAATCCCATTTTGGGCCTACAAAACAAAGTAGAATCCTTGCTTGGGCCCACAGAAACTGAGCAGATAATAAATAAATATGCGCAGTTAGACATGCCAAACCTTGGCCTCATCGAAATTTTGAGGGAATTACGGAAACGTTGGTATAAAACCAACATTTCTGACCATGAGGCTAATGTTGTTTTTATTAACAATCTTCCACAAACATTAAAACACTTTGCCAGACAACTTCCCAACACTCTCTCTATAGATGACTTATCTTAGAGATGTGAGTTAGAATATAGGGTTTTGGAACCCAAAGTGAATCCAATATCCTTTTCTTCACGTCCACAAGATGATAGACTCTCTTCTTTAGAGAGTACAGTGGCGAACATGGCTAAAGTTGTAGAAGGATTGGCCATTACCAAATCCGAGCTAAATCAAGTGAATGCTCGACCCAAATTCGTACCTAAGCCCAATTATAACGGTAGGCGGCGATCGAGATCTCCGCAATCCTTTAATAAATATGCCCCAAAGAACTGGTGTTATAACCACCATAAGTTTTTTATGCTTGCCAAGTTTGTCTTTGTCGTTCCGAAGAATTTCCGAATGAGTGTTAATTTCCACAGCTGACGGAAAGGACAACAGACCGCAGGCACAAGGGTGCATCAGTATCGGGAAACGTCTGGCGCAGGAAGTAGAAGACCGTACTTTCTGCACATCAACGGCATCAACGGCGCTACAGGGAAGCAAACTACAATCCGACATCCCTCTTGACTCTTTTCGTCCACGACGGATTTTTCACATAGAGAACCAAACAGACAATGCCGGTCGCAATCACCAGCCTACTTGTTTGCATGACTCGGCCAAACAGCCCAACGAACTTCTGCACCTTCTTTATTTCAAAACTGGCGAAGAGTTCATCGTAGACACAGGTGCGGCAGTCTCAGTTCTCAAAGGTGATTCGATGGCCGAGATGTCGCTAGGCGTTCTTCTCGCAACAGCTACAGGCGAGCCCATACCAACATATGGCTGCCGGTACTGCACACTCAACATAGGTCTACGACGTGAATTTTCCCACAACTTCATCATTGCCAACGTCTCACATAATATAATAGGTCTTGATTTCCTTCTAAAATTTCGGCTCATTGTTGATCTTGCCAATCAAAAGATCATCGACCCCTCCACCGGACTTGAGCAACGTTTTTGGACACTTGCCTCCGAGCGTTTAGAGTTACAGTTCATTCAGCCAATCCCAGTGCATCATTCAGCAGAGATATCAGCAGCTCTTCAAAAATACAAATCGCTTTTTGATCTTAACAAGTCAGAGCTACGAGTCTCCAACACGATGCACTATATCGTCACAGAAGGACAACCTATTGCACACAAGAAGCGACCACTGGCCCCTGCTAAGCTGAAAGCTGCCCAAGAAGAATTCTCAAGGCTTTTGGAAGAGGGAATCATCAGACCATCGAAATGTTCATGGGCGTCACCACTGCACTTGGTCTCTAAATCAAACGGATCGTACAGAGCCTGCGGAGACTAGAGTAAGCTAAATTCAGAGACAAATTCTGATGCATACCCTATTCCAAATTTTAACACTTTACTTGAAAAACTCAACTACAGCAATTTCTTCTCAGTGATTGACCTCAGACAAGCCTACCATTACATCCCGGTAGCACCAGAGGATATCGAGAAAACTGCAGTCATCACTCCATTTGGCCTTTTCAAATATCTTTACATGCCTTTTGGACTTAAGTGTGCTACTCAGACATTTCAAAGATTCCTGGACAACAAATTCGCGACGACTCTGCTTATTGTATGTCATATCTCGATGACATTATGGTATTCAGTCCAGATCTAGAATCTCATGCGAAGCATCTACGAAATGTCCTCACACGCTTATCCGACCACGGACTCAAGATCAACTGTGACAAGACGCAGATTGCAACTACATCCGTGGACTTCTTAGAGCATCGAATCTCGGCCTAAGGTATTCAGCCGTTGCCGTCTAAGACAAATTCAATCAAGAATATCAAGTCACCAAGGACTGTCAGCGAGTTGCAGAAAATCCTGGGAGTACTAAACTATTATCGCAAGTTCCTTCCGGGCCTTTCAAAACAACTTTATCCTATGTGCATGCACCTGCGGAACCGAAAAGGACTTAGCAAGAATTCCATCATTGCTTGGTCATCCGAAAACAAGGAATTACTTCGACTTGCCATCAACTCGTTAGCAAATGCAACAATGCTAACACACCCAGATTTTGAAAAGCCATTTCTACTCACGACAGATGCTTCTGAATTCGCTATTGGAGCCACGTTGGAACAAGATATCGACGGAGTTCGGAAGCCTATCCGTTTCTACTCGCGTACTCTCCAACCATTAGAAACGAGGTACGACACATTTGGTCGAGAACTTCTCGCCATCCACGACGCAGTGCGCCATTTTATCAGCATCATTGGCAGTAGCAGATTTGTTGTTTTCACAGATCATGCAGCACTAGTTAGCGCATTTCGAAACGCAACTTCATCTATCGCCAAGTACCCTGCCAGAGTGGCAAGACAGCTTACCCGTCTAAGCGAATGGCAATTTGACGTCTTTCACGTCAAGGGCAAACAGAACTTCATTGCAGATGCCCTGTCCAGGCCAGACGTCTCTTCACAACCACCTTCGCCGTCACCATTCACTGTCAACTCCGTGGCACTCAGTGAACCTGCACTAACGCCAACTCTTCTGCGAACTGAACAACGCGGTGACATTCATATTCAAAGATCAATAGCCCGTCACCCAACCAAGTTCATATGCCGTCTGTGGAAGGCTTACCAACTGTTTACTTCACGGGTACGCAGCCCAACAAGCCAGTTCTGCCGACCAGCCTTCAGAGAAAAGTTTTCGATTCAATTCACTCAATTTCTCACCCAGAAAGCCAAGCGACTGTCCGACTTCTTACAGATCGTTTCTGGGGTCACAGACTTAGGCAGAATGTTAAACGATGGGTCTCCGAGTGTGCTATTTGTCAGAAAAATAAGATCACACGACACACTCGTTCTAAGTTGCAACATTTTCGATCTACTTCTCGCCTAGCCATCGTCCACATCGACATAGTTCATCTGACAAAGGTACAAGGTTTCAGCTACCTTCTAACTATGATCGATAGATTTACACGGTGGCCTGCGGCATTACCTCTTGGCACCATTTCTGCAGACGAAGTAATTAACGGTTTTATCTCTGCATGGATATCCAATTATGGTGTTCCCAATGAGGTCATCACGGACAGAGGCACCTGCTTCTCATCTGATCGTTTTAAAACCACCTTGCGGTACATGGGATGCATCTTACGCCAGACGACTGCCTACCATCCTCAAGCTAATGGCATGGTAGAGAGAATGCATAGGGAACTCAAAGCTGCTTTAGCATCCTCGTCCATTAATGGCCACTGTGTCGATGCACTACCTTTAGTTCTGCTTGCCATGCGTTCCCGTACTCGTGAATCCATTAAAACATTATGCGTCACAACTCTTGTATGGCATGGATCTACGCCTGCCTAGTCAGCACCCACGTCTACTACCGACACAAGATGTTCCACAAGACGATGCTACCCGCCTTCGACTTCATTTCGGTAACATGTCTGAACAGCAGCCGAGACATACGCCTCGTCCAGTCTTCGTTCACCCACAGCTCCACAGCTGCAAGGGAGTACTCGTTCTCAACGACGATGTTGTTTCACCACTACAAACAAAGTATCGCGGCTCTTACCCAATTTTGCTCAGACAGCCAAAATACTTCATTATTATGCAAGGCGCTACACCGACATCAGTAAGCATAGACAGGTTGAAACCGTTTATCGAACCGCCTGATATTGAGAGCGTTCAACCTTCTACACACGTCTCAGGCTCCGTCTGCCCACAATCTCAATATCCTGCTTTGTATACCGCGTAATTGATTTTTTTAAACATTAACATTAACTATAAAAAAAATTTTTAACCTTACGTTATTTTTCGTATTTGTCTCACGTGGCATAACCAGCTGTTTTTAGCTAACAATTGTGTAACATTTTTGAACAGTTCTTTGGTATTATGCCATCTCTGAGGCAATGTTCGTTTACATATTTTTATGCAGTTACCTTTGATTTTAATGTATATATTTTTACATTATGTATTTCTCACACATGATATTACACTGCCTATTTCGGTATGACCAGCTACTTAGAGCTAACGCTTTCGTGTAGCAACACTAAGTAGTGATCAGCTTCATATCATGGTACAGGCCACTTTCAATGCCTATCCCAACTTCATCAATTGCACAAAGACCACTTTACAAATGTCATGACCACAACGTCGAGCACTCTAGCTCCTTTGTTCGTATACAAACACATTGACGACGATCCAACCTGCTTAGGTTTTAACTTAAACCTGGTAAATTCAGAGGCGATTTACCTCGGAATCTTCACGCTGCGGCTCCCAAAACTTACACTGCTCTATTTCGCCTCACGTGGTATGACCGACCACTAGAGCTAACAATTTGTGTAGCAATTCCTAGTGGTTACCTGGCATCATATCATTGTTAAAACAACCAACAAGCATATTTTAGCCCAGCATTTATGGTTCATCATATTTTTGCTTATCTTGGTTCGAACTCTGTCATACATTTCTTATCTAGCCTCGCAGAGAGGAATTTTCCCCCTTTTTTTCAGAGAGGAAAGTGTTGTAACGACACAAATTAATGGCCGACATATTGCGTAAATTAAATTAAATTTTATTTACGTTGCACCAATGAGAAAAATGCGAAACTTGCCGTTTAACCAATAGTGTGCAAGTAGACATATATTACTATGGCATGCTATTTAAGCACGGCAATTCACCATGCAAGTCAGTTGTCGCATTTGCATTCTGCTTTGCGTACTCGTGTGCGTTCTGTCGGCTGTCAATACCTACGCTGGTGATTTGATTTTTTTCGCCAACAATTGGCTAAATCTGTGACTCATCTTGTTGCGGTACAACCAGCGAGACGAGCCAATTAATTGCAGAACCTGAACGAAGTTTTCCACATCGTGATTACAACTCGACAACAGAAGGAACAACAGCTAGAGTCCACCCAAGGCTCTTGGGCATCTTCACACTCTGAATAATTCAGGAGAACGCACGACCAGGCCCTGTTAAGGGCCCCCTTATCATAACATTATCTATATTTCAGAGCACCTTAACCGAGTTTGTAACGTCGTACGGCATTTACTTGAAGCCGGGGCGTTTACAAGCTTGTAACGACACAAATCAATCGCCGACATATTGCGTAAATTAAATTCAAATTCACGTTGCACCAATGACAAAAAAGCAAATTGCCGTTTAACCACGTTTAACCACGTTTAACCAATAGTATGCAAGTACACACATTGCAAGCTATTTAAGCACGGTAATTTACCATGCAAGTCAGTTGTGGCATTTGCCTTCTACCTGCTTCACGCGTGTGCGTTCTGTCGGCTGTCAATACCTACGCTGGTGATTTGATAGTTTCACCAACAACTAACTACATCCGTGACTCATCTTGTTGCGGGATACCGGAGAGACGAGCCAATTGAGTGCAGGACCTGCAGGACACCATCCACAACGCGATCACAGCTCAACCACGGGAGCGACAACTCATCCAGAGTCCACTCAAGGCTCTAGGACATCTTCAACTCTGAAGACTTCAAGAGAACGCATTACCAGGCCCTCTTAAGGGCCCCCATATCAGTAACTAATCTCTATTCAGAGCACCTTAACCGAGTTTGTAACGTCGTACGGCATTTACTTGAAGCCGGGGCGTTTTACAAGCTTTGTATTCATTTAAAGCATGCTCTTATTTAATTTACGTAATCGTTTAGGTTTCAAATTTCCTCCAAATAATAAAAAATCAGTGCATTTTTATCAGATTTTTTAATGTTATGTATTGCTATTTAAAATTCTCTATATAAAATGTGTAAATATTTATTACTTACTTACTTATTCTTTTATGTTTTTAATATTTTAAGTTTATTTATTTTTTTTTTAATTGCACGTTCTTCACCCAGACATGAATACTGCACTTAACCCAAAACCTTTTTTAAATAGCATAACTGGTAAACAAGTAATAGTAAAGCTAAAATGGGGCATGGAGTATCGTGGTTATCTTGTTGCTGTCGATCGTTATATGAATGTACAGCTTCATTCGGCAAATGAATACATTGAAAATTGCCATACTGGCAACCTGGGTGAAATTCTCATCAGATGCAATAACGTCCTGTATATATCTGATGGAGAGCTCGACCGGGGAATGGATGCAGATTAATTTTTAATCGTTTACAAGTTTTATAATATATTTTTTAAGTTTTCATGTGTTGTCATTTGAATCAGTTGGGTTTTTTATTAGCAATTGGTAATCCGTATTCATTTAATTGCATAGTTTACTTTAATCTTTAATGCTGTTATTATATTATCAGTTCCACCTATTGAGATTATTATAAGCACTATAACAATGCCGTATGTCTATTTAATGTTATATGAGAGCTTTACTAGGTTATAAGTAACCTGGTCAGAGCATGTAGCACAAGTTAAAAATTTAATTGTAGGTTGAAAACGTGTCTATGCTATATTTGAGCAACTGTTGCATTATTTTACGAAAAAATTATTTAAATATAAAAATTTTGAGCTGGAGAAGTACAACAGTAGTGTTTTTGCCTGGCGTGGTTTGCATGTTTCGTACTAGTGCACAACTTTAAATTACGTACGTCAGCTGTCGCTTGTTTGATTAAATTTGAAAAGCTTACTTATTTTGAAGCTATGCTCAAAAATTATTCATATAGTTGCTAATTGATTCATGTGAATATTGCTTCATGTACTCATTCTCGAGGGAATTGTTTCAAACGCTTGATGGATTATTAGCAGTGGTCGATAGCGTAATGTTATTGTCGAGTTGTTCATTAAAGTTAACTATGATTACAATAACATCTGTTAGAATGGAATTTTTCATTACCCGGGTGGCTATCTACTAGCAGGAATTAATGACAAACCATTGAGAGTGAATAAAGAATAGTTAAGCAGCAAAAAATCCAGACTGTTGTAAACACTACGAATCAACCCAAAGCGAAAATATGATCAGTGAACGTTTGTTGACCTTGCATTACAATGAAAATCTGCTAAATAAGATGAAAAGGATGAACTTTGTATAAGTAAGTGATAAAGATATTATTATTGTATGCATGAACTGGGCCAAAACAACGCTGATGTTTAACAGTGGCTAGTGTAGCCTAAAGACGGGAATCAAACGTATCATATATTTTAATTTGTCAATTTCTGGTGTGTGCTAGCGGAAAAGAGAATTCCTGATGCGAAAAGAACAAGCCGCGCTTCCAATCAGTGTTGCTTCAGACATTTATTACAGTCCAGCCTTCTTAAGTAATGCGAGATAGGAGTTTTATCTCTGTACTTATCTTTGAAAAAGAATATAGCAAGTTTGGTGGGGTATGGTTGGATTGAATATATAACTTGCAACTATGAGTAACTCAGGTGAGAGAAAATCGACAACGGAAGACCGGTTGGTATCTTATGATCGATGGAGAAAGCTCATATGTGGCAAGTGAATTATAAGTGAGCGAGATGAACAAGGATTTATCTATTTCGATAGTTATTGCCGAGAGGTTCGTCGCTTCAGGAAACATTCTTACATGTTGTCTAGGACCAATGCGAGGTAGCGATAGAATGAGGGTCATTAAACTTTCAATAATGTAAATCTCTGAATTTGATTGTTTCTTGAAGAGTTTTACTGTGATTTTATCAAGATTTCGAAGGCAAAGTGTGTTGCATGTGTTTAACCGAATCATCTGGATGTACACAAAAATTTTTAATCAGAACCAAATTTTGTTTAGTGAATTCTACCCGCGTTGTGTGCTAAGATAAGCTTGCAGCAATGAGTAGTTGAGTAAATGGAGATGCGAATGAGCTAAAGGTCATTGGTACATTTGAACAGATTGAATTTGTAATTTGCGACATGCGTCTATATAAGTGATTGGACCTACGAAGCAAATACTATTATTTAGTTAGGCGGATTCAATATGGTTTTCTTTCTATAAATTGTCAGTCAAGCGTGCTGACGCGTTTCGATCATCTACGGTCATTATGAGAGCACGTCGGAGAACCGCCTGTCGAGGATCCGACCGCAGTGTATGTATAGAAAAGCAAAATCGGATTAACGGCTGCCACATAAATTGAACTTGACGGTAAATTTCAATTGCATAACTTTTGTGCAGTCACGAGCATTACTATTGTAGATTTGGTTGCGTGTGTTTACGTTATACAATTACCCAATCGTTGGTTTTGCGAGTCACCATAACATATCTTTAAATCACGTACGCGAGTTTCTTATGAACGCCGATGACATTGTATATAAACAGTCGCAATGCATAGAAAAACTAGTGACAGTCTCATGCGTTACAAATTTCACCTGTCATTAGAACAGGGCGGCATCCTTATTAACGATGATAAAATTGCATTGCATTAATAGGGAAAAAATAGATAAGCGGTACTCGCCTCTCGTAGACTCGGATACAATGAACTTGACTAGCCTTGTTAGCTGCACGATTTCTGTGCAGCTTTCGCCAAATGTATATAAGTTAACCATTTAAGCGAGCACCTGTTGCGCTCCTGGCTGATTCATACCTGCGTCTCATTGTACCATGCTATCAATGTCCTCGAACTTAAGATTAACCTTCATGTTAAACAAAAGTATATATACTTAATTAATTAATAGGCAAACGAATGTTCATTTTTTGCGCAACACTGCACACAGAACGTTTTATTTGGAAAGAGAGTCGTCATGAACAACAGAATAGCTAAATTACCTGTTCCTGGCCGTTTTTAATATGCTCGAATAAGAAAGTAATCTTTATGTTAAAAAGAGTATATTGTAAGGATAAAATATTGTAAAATTGGTAAGGTATACAAAATGGCTGCACACCAATAAATAAGATCGCGCAAGTCAGACAGGAAATACAGAAATCTGAAATCGCGTACAATTCAACAGTATGAATACTCTAAATGATTTAGTCAAAGAATGTTGTCCAAATTAAACGAATATTTTCTTTTTTAATAATATTCTTTTTAGCTGGCCATGATGGTTTAAATTTATCAATAAATGACTATTTCTGTCGGAGGAAATATCTTCTACATACACCACTTTCTCAAAAAAGGCGTCTAGTAATACATGTTATCCTTGTGCTCTGGTTGCTGTTGAACCCTTCCAGTTCGAGTTTTGCATAGTGTTGTCTTTGACGTCGACATTGTGCGATGATAATGTAATTTGGTTTAGCTTGATGTCGATACTGAGCAAAAAATATCTTGTGAATGCTGCTGGTTTTGCGTTGGTGTCTACGGGGTTTGGTTGCACACATCGGACTCGGCCATGAAACGATGGTCCTTTAACTCATCTAGTCTGGCATCGACATCAATTCAATAAACTGAGGAACGCAAAGATCCGAAGTTATGCAATCGTCCATGCCATTTACTTCTGTGGCGCCAATTTTGTCTGTCATCCTTTTGACTTTGTACAATCCTTTGTATAATGAAGTGAAGCAATTTTTTCTATTTTTATTAGCTACATAAATATGTGATGCCGATCTCAAATTGGAGGACACACACCGCTTAGTTTTCCTTTTTGTAGTCTTTATCTGAGCTAAAAGAGACATCTTTTCTCTTAATGCTCCAACAAACCTATCTATGTAATCAGAAGCCAAATCAAGACTAATTGGAGTGTCTACTAGATATTCTACAGGCAGACTTAATGGTTATCCATATAAAAATTTTGCCATTTAAGTTCCTAATTGTGCCTTATATCTGTTGCGTATGGCTAGCAATGCTATAGGAAGATCGTATGCCCAGGTCGCACCATTAGTACTCCTCAATTCACGATGCAGCCTTTTAACCATCCCGTTTGCTCGGGGTTTGTACGCTCTAGTATGCAATAAAATTTGCCCCATTGTATTGAGTGATCTTACGAAAGGCTCTGACATAAATTGTCTACCGTGATCACTAGGGACTCTTAAAGTCACGCCATATCGCGAAACCAAATTATGTTGGAGCGTAAATAAGACTTCGTGTTGTCATATTCTTTGAAATCGCCACTTCAAATATTTGAATGAAATGATCAACCACTGTAAGAAAATATTTTTGACTGTTGACTTCTGTCATCCAGACTATCAATATGTATGTTTGATCTGTCCAGTTTAGTATCCCATTATTACGGATCTCTGTTCTGATGTCTGCAAACCTAACAGTTTTGGCACAGACTTGTCTCCAAGCCCGTTTTTAAGACATGCAACCATACATATCTATCATTAATTAATCCAATGGCGGCTTGTACGGATGGATGTCCCAAATCTTGTAGCTGATAAATTATTTTGACACGTAATTACAATGACAAATGCAGTTTTGGTTAGCTTCTGGTAGTTACGCAAAATAACCACTTCCACTCAGGATTTTTTTAGCATAGGCTGGTCTCATGGCCAATATCAACTTGAAGGGATCCAATCATTGCGTTTCCATAATTTGTTGAATTAAAATGTCGTAACCTTGGTGTATCACCTCGATTTCTGATAAGTTATTTTCTTTACTAGCAATGTGAGAGACATTAAGGCCGAGTTCTGCTAATCAGATAGTCCCAGAATTCAAAGGCTTTTGGACTGTCAATAACTTGAACTGCTGTCAGTTTTAGTAGTGCTTGAAATATAGTACGCGAGAAGCTCTTTATCAAAAGTAACGTCTTTTACTCGGTTTTTAAGCTTTTGTCTGTAAAACCCAATTGGCCTTAATACGCTATTGTCGCTTTTCTGTGACACTGTCCCAATTTCAATATCTGAGGCATCTGTCACTTGCTCAAATGGCTTTTCCTAGTCTACAGGTGCTAGGGTGGCTATTTCGCTTAGCATTTCTTTGGCCATATTTAATTATGTTCTCCGTCTTCCTAGCTAAAAATAATAGGCCAGGACCTCTTGATTGTGCACTTCTCACATATCAGACGGCGTGTTAACGCCCCTAAAATTTCGGCTACACCTGGTAATAGCTCATCCAGCCTGGGATTCCTTTACATGAATGGTTTGGATTTCAGCTTTTAATGGTTTAGTACCCTCATTGGAAAATGTATGTCAAAGATATTTGACCGTAGAACAACCAATTTTGCTATTATTGGATCTGACCTCTAATCCATATTGTTCCAGCTTGGTCAAACCCGTTTCCAATTGTTTCCGGTGTCCCTCACGCGATTGACTAACAATAGTACTCTCTATGTACACCCTCTAAAATGGACATTTCTAGAGGGCTTCCTCATCCAAACACTGGAATTTCTGACTGGCATTTTTCAAACCAAAAAGTATTCGAAGAAATTCATGCAATTCCCTCCTGGAAATCTGACGGCAATGAGTTGTAAAAAACTTTTCTCGATCGATGTCCGATAATACGTTTTCTGGAGATCTAAAACTGAATTTATCTCATATCAAATTGTCTCAGAGTAGGGTTTTCTGGTTAGGGGTGGATAAATGCCATCCTAAATCACTAAGTTTAATAGACGATAGTTCCCATAAACCATCAATTGTCTCGCTTCAGGGTGAGGAACTACCACTATCCGGGATGCAAAGTTGGAATTTGATCTACTACGAATTGCTTTTCTTAAGGCAATTGATGAAATTCGACAACAGTGGTCTGTTGTTTTTGTTGCGCCTAAGGTCGGGCGTTGTGTGGACAGGGCAACAGTAAAACCGGCTCTATTTAGTGCTCTACTACTGTCTAGAATCCATTTTGTTTTGCACTAAAGGGTATAAAAACTGAAAGGTGCTTCTCGATTGTATCAGCGAAATCATTTGCAACTGTGGGACGAGTTAAACAAATTTATCTAAACACAGGTGTCAGTATTAACGGCCCCACGCCTTCTATGGTCGTGAATTTGTGATATAACGAAATTAAAATGGGTTAAGAAATCCATCTGAATGATATGGACTTCGACATCGGCTACCAGATAGTTCCACTTCAAGGTATATATGTCTTAAATTATTCCCGCAGTTCTTTTATCCCAATAACGGATCATCATTGGTTACTCAAGTTTATAATTAATTGTGAAGCAATCTGCTTCCACCACATCTGACCTAACTATGCTTACTGCGGACCCCGATTAAATGAGAAACTCCAGACCAATTAATTCATCTCAAACGGTTAATTTAATGGTGGATAGCGCGGTAAATATATCATGGTCACCGCTTAGGCAGACTAACCCTCTTATCGACAGTTTAGGTGCTATCTTCTTATGTCTCAACCTTATATTTAGCTTAAGTATGCCATTTATAGGCATTTAAAAGAGCCTTTGCATTGCAACTCCCCTACGGCTCCTACTAACGGGAGTTTTGTGCGTTTACCGGCGAAGAATTTCTATCAACCGGTTTGGTGCTGCCTTCTCGTTTAGGTCCATCTAAACGCGGTAGAGGCGGCCTTCTTGGCACATGGCGCTCCACCCATATTTAAAAGGTGCCTTGTTTCATCCGCGTGGCCCGTCAGAACGGTGGCGCGAGCGACTCCCTCGAAGCCAAAATTATTATTTAGTTTTGCAAGCGAGAGAGAGAGGGGGAATACCTAATAACTATGAGTGAATTTATTATGATAACTCACAGAAATGAGGCAATTAAACCTCTCCACAACACCATTATAACCAAGTTAGCATTCGGGCAAGGCAATATCAGCAATAGAGCTTCCTTGCGGATTTCACTGTATCACGTCATAAACAGACCAAACCTCACAGCTAACTTTGCCCTACTAAGAATAGAAAGTTACGAAGATGATTCTACTAGATATCTGCAACAAGATCGCCACTGTGCTCGATTCGATGCCATATCACTAAGGGCTTATAGCCAAGAACTATGGTGCGCACGAGGACCCCATCAGGACAGACGAGTGGGTCCTATACTACCCAATTTGGATGTAAGTGACTTCAATTGTTTCTGCCATGTCCACATCTGCCCACCTTGTTTCTTACGCCAATTTGGTGCTGGATGAGAGGACAGAGCTCTACTGGGAAATCGAAATGAGGGCATACGCAAAACATGACCGAGCCAACGAAGTTGATGGAGCCTTATTTGTTTTTCTAACGAGAAGCACTTGTTGGCAGATCCAAAAATACGTCTACGGATGAAAACGTTAGTTATTCGTTGTTGGTAACCAACATGTGCTATACTTCTTAAACAATGATGATCGAATGCCTGTAAGCGTCTCAAATCATCAACTCTAAGAGGCCAAGTTTCACTAGCGTATAGTAAGACTGCGCGTACAGATGCATTGTAAACACGACCTTTAAGGCAAAGTGAAATATTCGCGTTTCTCCATAAATGACGAAGACTCAAGAAAGCTACTCTAGCTTTCGCGGTTCGTATTTTCACCTCGGTGGACATATTGCCTAAGTTATTGAAAGAGCTCCCAAGATATGTAAACCTGTCGACTATGTCTAGATCTTCGTTCTGCAATCACAACGCTGGAGTTAATGGTGGGTGATCCTGTGACAGAATCTTACATTTAAAGAGTGCGAATTTCATACCGAAAAACGGAACAACGTTTGTTAATCTATTCAAGGTGGCCTGGGCAGCATTCCGATTGTAGAATAATAGTACGATATCGTCCGCATAGTCAAGATCGACTAGTTTATCGCCCGGGAGAACTTCAAAACCTACATCCTGAATGTGTGGAAGAGTATTGTTCATAATAGCATCGATTACAAAATTAAACAAAAGGGAGAAAGTTGACAATTTTGACGAATACCACATATGGTTATAAAGTTATGCGTTAATTCGTTATAGACCTAAACGCGACCAGAGGTTTTTGTGTAGAGAGCGCGTATAGTTTTAACAAATTTTGTGGACACACCGCTTTTCGACAAAATATGGAATAAAACATTGAGATCTACCGAATCAAATTCACTCTTTAAGTCTAGAAAGACGGCTATTGAAGGAGTTGCCTTGATGCGCACCTGGAATAATTGTAATTACCTGATCTGCGTTTTGACTAACGCAGCTTTCATTGTTCCAGTAATTTTCTTTATTCATAATATTTCGATCTTCTTTACCGTAGATCTTCATCAGATCTTCATCAGGTTTCGTGAAATGCATCTGATGAAGATCTACGGTAAAGAAGATCGAAATATTATGAATAAAGAAAATTACTGGAACAATGAAAGCTGCGTTAGTCAAAACGCAGATCAGGTAATAAAAAAGACGGCTATTGTTGGACGGTAATATAAATGTCTTTGTTCAACCTCGTCCTGTGTGGAATCCGGCCTGTTTGCCTCTTGTATGTGATTCACGTGAAGTGCTAAGACGAAGTAGGGTAATCGAAGCAAATAACCTATATACGACTGGAGTCAAGCTTATGCCATGATGGTTATCGCACAAATTATGATTGCCTTTTTTCAGATAGGAATTATGGTCGACTCATTCCAATCAAGTGGTATGGTTTCCTCATTCCATACAGTATGAAAAAGTTTGGTCAACGATTCTGAAATTATATGGCCACCATCCTTAAATAATCTTGGAAGCAAATCATCTGGGCCTGCGGCGTTTAAGAGATAGGATTGCATCGCGTACTTCTAACTCGGATGGCTCTTCGAGACTAACATTCCACACTGTTGATGCAGACATGCTTTCTGGAATAGTAGAACTTATCTTGGACCAAAGTAAATTAGGATTTTCGCCATCCAGACCAGTTAGTTTAGCCTTTAGAATATTTTCATAATTTTGTCGGAAGGACGGTTGTTCGAGTTTGCTTACATCAATTAAGGGTTTATTCTTAATTATTTTCCCGGAAAAATTTAGTGCAAATCTACAACGGATAAGTGCATGGTCCGAGTCGAAATAAGTGTTCCAAAAAGATCGACAAACCTGGATGCAACCACGCCATCTATAACTAATTGCTACATGATCTATTTGAGTCCACCGTTGTCCTGGTGCTGGAAGACGCCATGTATCACAACGTCTAACTCTACGTCTGAAGTTTGTACTACAGCTATCCATATACTGTTGACCATTATCGTTACCCGTCGAGCTTAAAGTGTATCTTCCACCTAAATGAAATTCTGCGTTACTTAAGCCCCCAACTTGAGCATTAATGTCAACCACAACCAAGACTATATCTAAACTTCGTACTCTACTTAGTTAGGACTAAAAAGCGTCATTACTTTCGTCTGTGTTGCAATCGGTAGGAGCATATGCAGACACAACAAAAAAGCAACGTTGATTACAGTTTTTACATTTATTTTAGTAGATGTATTTAAACGTACCGTACAAAGTCGACTATTTAAAGGGACCCACTCAATTAAGCAAGCTTCAACTCATATGCTAAGGACAATACAAACGCCCCATATACTGGCTTGAGAAAACTCCATGGAACCAGATGTTCGAAGCCAATAATGCGTTGATAGGTATGGTCGTACCAGTTCTGTAATGCACGTAAGACGCTGTATTCTAGGTTTCAGATACGCAACATATATCGATTTCTAATTCATCCAACGTACGTGCAAGTGCTTGTTGTCAAAGTTCTTTTAATTTTCGTACATTCAATGCGCCTTTGTTAAAACCTAATCTATGTGTAATGAATGATTGTCTACTTAAACCTTTTTCTATATTTGGCAACCCGATATTGAGCTCAGTGCTATGATCAACAACTACCATATTCCTAGTATCTAAAAGAGCAATATTGTTAGATTGAGAGAGGAAAGAACAGGAAAGGAGGCAGAATCGGAGATAAAGTTGCCGGCAGTAGCCCGATTTCGCTTATCCACCCTGTACGGCTCAGCAGATAAGGCGACACTCTTTATACTGCGCGATGGCCGATGCAGTATATAATCATTGTAATTCGGATTGTACATGGTTTTATGTAGACTGTAAAAGAACACTTGGTCACCCATTCCAGGAAATCATATTTGTCTGTAACAGAAAAAATGAAACTCCGTACCACATAAAGCAAAATCTCGAAAAAAGAATTCCAAAACGAATTACAATATTTAAAAAAAACATGACTTTGTTTATGAAACCAGCGGTAATTTCAAATATGTAAATGTAGGTTGATTCGGCAGAGGTTTCGAATTACATTTTCTTACCGAGTTCAATATTCGATAATTACCACAAGCCCTATATTGTCCCGGTTCATGCTTGCGAACTACCACTATTGGAGACGCAAATTTGGAAGTTAGGCGTCAACAAATTACTTCGGCCCTTAATTGTTGAAATTCCTCGATTGCGAATTGTTGCTTAATCTTTAAATCAAGTTCGCGAGCTTGAAGTAAACTCCAATCCCATTGTATTTAACCAGTCGTCGAACAACGTAACAAAACTACCGCCAATCGCACGCACTGACACGTTTCGACCTACCATGATCCTCATCAGAGTACGACAGCAAACTGACTAGCGGGGATCAAACCGCTTTGCATATATATGAAAAGCAAAATTAGATATGCGGCTCTCACCTCTAGTAGTCTTGCGAATATTGTACGTGACTGCAAATGTCGGCTGCACAATTATTATGCAGTCACGAACATTAACAGTTTGTAGCTTTCGCCACACACACACATTTATACAGAAATTACAAATAAACAATAATTGATTGCGCGGGTGGTGGTAACAATTCTGTAAATCAAGGTTGCGAGCTTCAAATAAACACCAATCCTATTGTATTTAACCAGTCGTCGAACAACATAACAAAACTACCGCCAAATGCAAGCACTGACGCGTTTCAACTTTCCATGATCATCATCAGAGTAATGACTAGAGAGGATCAATTTTCTTGGGCACCCACGTCAGTTCCGATTCTCGAAAGCATGCCCATCAAAGTTAGAGATACGGGATAAAATCCTATCTCTTAAACGTCTTTAAGCCGCAGGCCCTGATGATTTCCTTCGTGGATTATTTAAGGATGGTGGCGATATAATTTCCGGAGCGTTGAGTAAACTATTTCGTACTATATAGAATGAGCAGACCATACCACTTCCTTGGAGTGAGTCGGCCATCATTCCAATATGTAAATCAAGGTAATCTTAATTCGTGTGATAAACATCGTGTTATAAGTTTAACTCCAGTCGTGTCTAGGTTATTTGCTTTGATTATCCTACGTCGTCTTAGCGATTCACGTGAATCACACACAAGAGTATAACAGGCTGGATTTCGCTTAGGACGAAGTTGTTCAGATAATTTTAATTTAGGGCAAATTCTTGAACACAATCTGGATTTCAGGGATTTATTTGACTCGGTGAATCGCAATTTTTTATTCCCAGTTTTTTCAAAAAGTGGTGTGCTCACAGAATTTTTTAATACTATACGTGTACTCTGCACAAGTAATTCTGGTGGCGTTAAGGTCTACAACGAATTAATGCACAACTTTACAACCAGCAGTGGTGTTCAATTTTGCATTCGATGCTATTATGACAAACACTGTTCAACACATTCAGGATGCAGAGGTTGAAGTTCTCCCGGGCGGTATCTAGTCCATCTTGACTATGCAGACGATATCGTACTATTATTCGACAGTCGAGATTCTGCTTAGGCCACCTTGAATAGATTAGAAAACGTTGTTTCGTCTCTCGGGTATGAAATTCGCAATCTATAAACGTTTACAGAATCACCCACCACTCAATCCAACTCTGCGACTACAAAATTAAGATCTAGATATAGTTGGCAGGTTTACATATCTTGAACGATATAAACTAGAGTAGCTTTCTCGAACATTCGCCATTTATGGAGAAATGCGAGTATTTCACTCTGCTTTTAAGATCGTGTTTATAATGCATATGTACGCGTTGTTTTACTATACGCCAGCGGAACTTCGCCTCTTAGATGTGATGATTTTAGACTCCTACAGGCATTCGACAATCTTTGTTTGTGAAGCATAGCACATGTTGGTTACCAACAACGAATAACCAACGTTGGCATAAGTAGACGTATGTTTGGATTTGACAAACAACAAGTGCTCCTCGTTCGAGAAACAAATTAGGCTCCATCAACTTCGTTGGCTCGGTCTCGTTTCACGTAGGCCCTCAATCCGATTGCCCAATAGAGCGCTGTTCTCATCTAGCACAAAATTGGTGTAAGAAACATGGCGGGCAGATTTTCACATGGCAGAAACATTTGAAGTTACTTTCAGCCAAATTGGGTAGTATAGGACCCACTCGTCTGCCAGGATGGGGTCCACGTGCGCAATATAGCTCTTGGTTAGAAACCTTTCGCGATTTGGCATCGAATCGAGTTCAGTAGCGATCTTGTTTCAGATGTCTAGTAGAATCATCTTCGTAACTTTCTTTTCTTAGTATGGCAAAGTTAGCTGCGAGGTTTGGTTTGTTTATGAAGTGATACATTGAAAGCCGCAAGGAAGCCGTATTGCCAATGCATTGCACTAATGCTGACTTGGCCATAATGTTGTTGTGTAGAGGTTTAGTTTACATCACTTCTGTGATTTACCTTGAAAAATATAATCATAGTAACTAGGTACCCTTTCTCTCTCTCTCTCGTAAATCTAACTAATAATTTGTATCAAAATTTTTTTCATTTTTTACATTTGTTCGATTCTTAGGGTTATATGGCAGTGAAACATTATTCAATTTTGGCGTTTTATAGCTGTATACCAATTACCTGAACGTAATGTTGACAATAAATTATTGAATTGGTCACAAATTATTATTTTTATTTATATCACGGGAGGGATCTTACACTTAGTTTTGGTGGACATTGGTGGTTTATCTGTTTTCAAGATTTTCACATGCATTAAGGTTTACATGGGCAATCGGGGACACGATGAGCATACTCAATTTGTTGAAATAAAATTTATTTCAATATAATGAATATCAGTATTAAGTATGAGGATATAGAGCAGTTGACTGGAGGATTTAAGTGAAGGTGCAGAGGAATTTAATTGTTCTAAATTTGGTGATCATTCAACCCATAATAGATACTCGAGTCTTTCATTACAGGTACTCTCGTAGATTAGTGACCAAAAGGACTCTACTGATGCAAAATGAACCAACCGCGTGATTCTTGAACACCGGCATGTGATTCGCATTCTCGACGCCTAGATTTTCTCCTTTGACCACGAGAAAGGGACCTACCACTGCCTGAATTCCCGATATTTTTTTCACCACACACATCTCGTCATAAGGTACTAAGTTTTTCTCTATTGCCAAGAGTCTTTTTTTATATTAGTTGGAGTTCTTGCTGTTACGGCACACAATTTTGATTCCTGTTGTCAACACACTTTAGCCAATGCTTTGAGCTTCTTTGACCGCTTTAATTCTAATATTTCATGTATACCCGAAGTGGTTCTAAAACGTACTGGAAATTCTGCCATAAATATACCATTGACAACGTCTTGAGAGATATCAAGCCAAACAATGTTGGAAAGCAATCTGTCATACAATTCAGATGGAAGGTCATGCATTTCGCTCATTGCTATTGATTTTCAGGGCTTGGTTTGACTGATTGATTTTTTTAAATGAATTTGCGCGAGGAGGTTCGATAGCAACACGCTGTGCAGATAACGCAAGTACATTACCTGTTCGATTACGTGATTATGGACTAGAGAACGCTTCACAATATGTTCAGGGTATGATGGGCGCTTTTGCTTGACAATAAAGCCTACGTAAACGATTTTATTTTTCAGGCAAGCAAAAAAAACAGAATCAGACGTATGCAGATATGCTCTATTACGCAAGATGCTGCATTGGGGATTGAAATTTAAACCAGACAAACACCAAATATGCGAGCAATTTTTATTTCTCGGCAGCGTGGTTTTCACAGAATGACGTCAGCCATTTGGCTCTAATTTCAAGCCATTATATGGTTTACCGAGATGTAAAACCAAAAATTGGTGCATTATAAAGTCGCCAATGTCATTTGCGTGCTGCATGCGGATTCCCTTTTCTTTAACAATAACCGTTTAATCCGGAAAATACTTAATTATTCCCAAAACTTCTGTTAAAGAATTCATAGGTATCGCTTACCCATGAACCAATTCTAATAAGGAAGATTGATACTTATTTCTGTATCACTAAAGGGCTCGTACAATGCGAGCCATTTAGTAGAACAAATTAATACAATAAATCTTCATCTATTTTTTCATTCCCGAGATTCGGCTTTTGCCTTCAATCTTCCTTGTTTCCTTCACCTGCTTAAGTCTTACGCGTTGGCTGGTGATTCTACTGAATTCTCATCAACTTTAATGTGCTATTGGTGCGTTTTTAGCCTCAGGATTAGCAGGCGCGACATTTTTTTCATCAGGAGACGGCCGTGGCGCCCAACTTAATCAATTGATTGTCACTGCACTGCATCTTTCCGGCATGTTGATGAAAATTTTTTATGATCTCGCCTACGTTTTTCTCTCCAGAATTCAGAGTCCTACTGGAACAATTCATACAGTCAGCTGTCGCGTTACTCTGTAAATGATAGATAGCAGCTCGATAATGATTTATCTCCAGGTTTTTGTGTATCTGTTTAAATTCCTACGATTTGAATTGTTTTATTTTCTCGGTAACTAAAACTTGTGTTGTAATAAATCATCTGAGCTAGCGCTCTACTAAGCGCCATATAATTTTCTACATTGTGGTTTGCTTTTGTGATAAATCTCACAAATTTATCGAACATGGAAAACACATGCCACTTCGCCGCCTACCAGAGGCACTGGATTTATTGAGCCGATTATAAAAATTGTATATAATGCTTTCGCGTTGTAAAATTTTCTACGGCCTACAAAGCCGGCAGGTAGTGCAAATCTGAAAAAGCTACAAATACGTTTAACTTAGCCGTGTCAATAAAACCAAAGCTGAAATATTTCGATCGAATGCTGAGTTTTGGGACGTCCAAATTTTTCATGAAAAAAAAACACTCAGCTCTATTTGTATGGACTCCGGTACAAACCCTTTTGTGATTTACTTTACTTTCCGAACCAGGGTGCCATTTACCTAGATAAACGCATTATATTGGCGGATACCGTTTCGCCGCTTGCTTGTTGCTTGGCTACTTCTTGGTAAATAACATTAATGCCACGATTTTTGGATAACTTAATATGTTGCTATATCCGAATAAAAGAAATTCCGCTGAGCGCATTTATTACAGTATTCTCGATACCTGTTTGAGAATGAATTTCCATATCGTTCTTTTTGAGCATCTCAGTAACTAGTTGTACTCCCTTCTTTGCAATGCATTGTAACCGCTAAAGTAGTAATGCTTTGGGGTCATTAAATACGCCTATATGCCACCAATGGCAAAATATGTCAAATTTCATTGATCCCATTTTACTCCTAGTAGGTTCTTATCAGTGACGGAATAATTCTGCTCCGCTTTCTTGAAGGTGCAGCTTTCATGCTGTACCGAATGTCCGTCGACCTGCAACACAGCTCCTGCGCCCAAATCTAAGGCGTCTGACATATATGAATCGCTTCCCACCGAGAAATCAAAATAATGGAGTCTGTCAATATCTGCTTACAATAGTCCAACGCTGCTTTGGTTTCTTTCATCCGTCTAAACGTTAATTTAGCCCTCGTTTGCTTAAAAAAGGATTTTTGTGTGACAGCAATCTCTTTAAAAATTCACTCAGAATTAAAATGCAATCACTATTCTATAGCTTTTGACAAAATATTCTGAAGCCAGGGCTTCTTTGTCTATATTTACAGTATTTCAGTTCTAGTTAGCTTTTATAATTTGACAATCATTGATTTCGTGGGCAGTGATACCAATTATTTTAAAGAAGGTTGCGATCTTGAATTAAACACCTGGCCCATTATGTTCATAGATTTGAAAATATAAGATAAGTATTGTATAGCGTACAATAAGCATTTAATCTAGTAATCCGGTTTTGTCCTTATTGGGAACTCATCACTTACTTTCTAGAATTTGTGGCGGACAGGGTTCAAACATGAGCTCGTCTGCTTCGTAATTTGTGCTTTAATTACTGAGCCACCCTGCCGCACACTAAACACAGTTTTCATTGATATACTATCTAATAGTTTTATTGGTTAGCCTTTCTGTTCGGTGGAGCATATATGGTATATCTTTAGACTTGAAGTTCCAACTAACCATCCCAAATTTGTTATTATAGAACAGGCACCGCGATACATGGGGGCAATGGTATTGAAATGAACATTTATATGATTAAACGAACATTGGTTCCGCGGACGGTGATAAAAATTACTTAAATCAATGTTGCGATCTTGAAATAAGCACCTGACCACAATGTACATATATTTCTCGGTATAAAGTAAGTATATTATAGCGTAGAAAAGACAATTCATCCAGTAGATCGGTATCGTCCTCATTAGGACCTCATCACGGACTGTTTAGAATTTGCCGCGGAAAGAACACGAACCTGGAAACATCTTCGAAATCTGGTGCTCTAACCATTGAGACTAGCAAGAAGTCCACTACGGTTTAGAAAATACTGCTGGAAGGATGAACGACAAAGGATTGCAGTGTGCGTTCTCTCAGATTAACTTAATCCAAGTTCCCCTTTATTTTTCCTGCAAATACCAAAAATATATATGCACAATTTTCATTAGGAAGTCGCAGAAAGCTTCGACGAAACTATGCAAAATCACCCAGACTAAAACAACTGCATGATGCAATTTTGGCCAATATTAATGAAAGTGTAGAATCGAAATTCAAAAATGGTAATAATTATCAAACTGTTATTTAAAAAATTTAACTATAATCCATCTTGATCATTCGGTGCACCAACTGCAACAGAATAATAGGAAAATTTGAGGTAATTTGGTAATCAGCGGGTCAAAGTCCAATACACCCATCTCAAAATATGTTTTCATGACGAAATCTCTCTCTTAAACTGTGTGTTCGAGTTTCTTCAATAACACGATGATTTTTTCTTTTCCACGCCAACATGAAGCTATAGGGTCTGCTGATTTTGTGGTTTTTCAATGAAGACTATGAATAAAACTATTTCAAAACCAAATAACCTTTCTATATTAGTTTAAATTTTGGTAAATAGAGCTGAAAAATCTCCGTTAGATTCATCACATATTTACGCCTAAAATCACCTAAAAAAGATATAGTAAAAGTGTTTTCATCACGGTTGCTTAACATATACGGAATAACTAATCATTGGCATAGAATATTAATAAAGGCTCGGGAGTAAGTAATGAAAAGCAATTTCTGGAAGGATACTAATAAACGTCTATAAAGTAGGCTAAACCCGTCGACAGGCAACATAACAAAACTACCGTCAGTCGCACGCACTGATCCGTTTCGACCTTCCATGATGATCATCAGAGTACTACGGCAAACAGACTAGCGAGGATCAAACCGCAATGCATATATATGGAAAGAAAAATTAGATATGCGGCTCTCACTACCAGTAATCTCGCATAAATTAAAATTGACTGGAAATGTCGGCTGCACAATTTCGATGCAGTCACGAACATGAACTGTTTGCAGCTTTCGCCACATATACATATATAGGCAATACAATTTAACAATAATTGAATGCGCGGGTGGTGGTAACAATTCTTAAAATC